>BMAO01012028.1:0-17889 GCA_019973975.1 Trichonephila clavata
CATAAAAATAATTATGTATCATGTTTCCCAATCATGAATGAGAGATTACAAACCTGATTACTTATCGAATTTAATTTTTCATCTTCCTTTTATTATTTTAAGGATTGCATCGTCCATCTTCTTATTATTTGAATTTAATTAAAATGATGTATATCTACATATATTAGGCTCTCTTTGACCATAGAACGCATTGACACAAACAGCTTTTCAAAAATCGATCCATCATTCGACTTTGCCAAAGCAAATTCGATAACATGTTCTGTGTTATTGCATCATAAGAGTAGGGGAGTGGGTTGTCCGTCTCCGCAGCTTTAAAACCAAATGATCACCCTTTTTTTTGTTAAAAGCAATCCCACAAGGAAGGTTGTAGCATTTGTTGATCTGGGGCGGTAAAATTAAAAGGGAACTTCAACAGCCACCCCATGTTCCCTAATTCTAGAAGGGTGGAAAGGACTGAGGTCATAAAGAGGAACACAAAGCACACGTGTCCGCAACGACTGTGGTATACCGCTTTTAAAAATGGCATCGACTCAAGTTTAGCAGAATTTACGTCTTTCGGATATTTCCTCCAAAATGGGGTGTGCACTAGGATGTATGAAATATGTTTGACGCTTTGTATTTCCTTTAAAAAATGCTACAGTTTTCTTTCAGTTTTGCTTTATACTTTTCAGCGATTATTACTACTATTATTAATAAAGTACGTTATAAAACATGCAATTTGTTTTACGCTAAACCTATCATGACAGGTCAAATGAATCCTTTCGAAATTTCTCTTAAAAGTTCTTGGAAATAATATTATTGCTCTGCCATTTGAATTTGCTATTTTTATTGAGAATATACCAAATGTATTAAAACATGCCACGTATGTTTTTTTCCCTGCATTGATACACTGCCAGTAGGAAAATGAAGTTTTACAGGAAAAGTAAGCTTCCCAGCCTGAACTTGAAAGATAAGATTAAGGCAACCGCAGAAGATGCAACTAAGGTTATCAAATGGACGACTTAGATACCCTTTGCGACAACTTTGGTGAAAAGTCATATAGCCAAGGAATTTTAGAGAAGTCTCTGGGAGCGACTTTTCTGGAAATTTCCATGATCAAAAAAAGGAACCTTTGAGGTGAAGGTCAAGTCCTCGAGTTCAGACTTGTGCGTTGTCTGCGATAACACAGAGAGACTTTATCAGTCAGAGTTCCCTCTAATGGAACTGTTATAGACAACTGTTTCTGGAGCGCTCTAAAGTAAGCGTTTTTAATTACTGTGGATAATCTGTTGTAATTCTTGTTCGTGTATAGATTTTTCTTCGTGTAGTCGCTTGTTATTCCCATCCTTCAATTAAATCTGTTATTATTCTAATAATATGAGCCGTCGGCTGCTTTTACACTCTCGCAAATTTAAAACAATATTTTTTAATATTTACATCTCTCTAGTAATTATTTTTAACTATAAATTTATGTAATATAGTTTAAATACACAACGAGTCATATGACCGAAGAAATATTTATATGAAATTCTTATTTTTGTACGAATGACTGTGCGTCGAGCCCATTGGGTTACACATTTTTTTCTATTATTATATAAATATTAAGAAAATTATTTATGAGCTTCAAGAACCTATTTGTTGTTTATTGAATCTGAATTCGTTATATTCCAAATTTGGCATAATGGTTATATGTAAATTATTTGGCGACTTGTTTATGGTTAAAAAATTACTAGGTTCATCACCGATAGTTCTCTTGTCCAAAAATGGTCTTAATTCAAAATTTACATATACGCATCATCGAACGTTTAAAAATTTAGATACTTTAACAAAATATGCCATTTTTTTTGGTCTAAATTTAAAAATCTTTAAATTTTCGCGTGATATTAAAGTATACGAGTAGAAACATTGACTATATTTTGTAATGAAAAAGAACTAATTAGAAGCAGAGTTAACAGAAATTAGTAATATTTGAAAATATGCTCTGGGAATCTACAGGAAGACTATTGGCGATGAACCTCTCAAATTTGAACCAGGATCAAGTGACTAATACGATATTTACGGCACCAGGGTTTGAATTCGGGGCACGACATCAACGCCGGCCACGAATTCACAACCATAACCATTAGGTTACGGTTGTCTTCTCTCTATATGATAATGAAGTAAGAATGTCTAGGCAGGATGTTCCAGGATTATTGGGACAAATTTTAAGAGGAAGAGGGGGCATCACAAGGATTCAGATTTGAATACCAATCCATGGTCGGAAACTTCGGGGGAAAGTAATATGACACAGGTACAAGAAACGCAGATACACAAGACTGAAATTATATAAAATACGTACTGGTCAAAGATGTTACATGTGCTGTGGTCGATGATATGTGTAAATGTCACAAAAGCACAGATATCTTCAGCAGCACAGACGATTCTTGCAACCAGATCCATTTCTGAATCCACAGGTGTTACGTACATAGAACTTTTCAGTGCATCCCAAAGAAAGAAATCTATGCTTCTTAAGTCAGAAGAGCGTGATGGCCGGTCTACCATGCCCAATCCATCGATTACCAATCACTTATTCAAATGTTCCCGAACACATCAACCATAATGTGGAGGTGTCTATCCTGTTGAAACCAAACATGGCGTCTGCCACGTTGTGGAACAGGGTGAAGTAAGCCTGGTAGAAGCTCTTGTAAAAAGACGGAGGTACTGGAGTGCTGGTGGTGGCAATAAGTAAATCTCGAATAAGCGGTCGCTGATCACACCAGCCCAAACTTGCAATGAAGAGCAATGTTGGGCAGCATGTGGTCTCATTAGATGGGGATTCTCGTCAGCTGATAAATACGCATTATGGTAGCTGACCACACCACCTCGAGTGAAGTACGCCTCATCCGTAAATAAAACGTAGGATTGAAAATGCACTTCTTCGTAACATTAGTCTAGATACCACTGTGCAAAACGCACCCGAGCTGGATAATCTGTAAGAAGCATTGACAGTACTCTTTGAAGATGGTATTGGTGTAAGACTTCACGTAGTAACACACGTAGAACAGTACTGCGAGACCCTCCTATGGCAGCAGTGACGGCTCGTACGCTGATGCTTGGATTTCTTCGTACGATATCAAACACATTTTGTTCCGTGCTGAGAGTTCAAGTCACTCGAGGATCGTCCTCACTTTACCTTATTTCCTCGTAATAATCCTTATTCTCACAAATTGTAGTACAAATTAGTAAGTATCCGGCACTCCGGTGCATCTCTCAGTGGTTACCTTTCTTGATTTAATCTGTCCGTTGCTCTAGCATTTCTTTCTGTCAACCCGTAAATCAGGTGTAATCTACCAGCTCAGTGTTCGTAAAACGTTCCACGTTCCTCTGCGGGCAATGACATCTCAAATGATCACGTAAATGCAGGTATGTTTCTTCCAATTCTCTTGTGAACAACTCCACTTACTGCCAAACGAAGATGTTTTTCACCATGGGTTGCTAAGCAAATCTGAATCCTGGCGACGTCTCCTAACTCCCCACGAGGTTTGTCCTAATAATACTGTCCCCCCCCCCGTATATTTTGCATAACATTTTTGTGTAAAAAGGAGTTCCGAGAACATTATGAATTCTTTACATCATGAAAGAGAAGTTTTAATGTTTCGGATATAACTGACAGAGTAAAAAAAAAATCTCCTTATATTATGAAATCAAAGGTAGGAACAAAGGATGTTGATGAAATACACTCAACTACTAGTATAAATTATGTAGAAAGTTGCAAATATCTTTATAAATCAATTACTTTCAATCTTTTTTCGATTTATGGATCTTTTGCATTATGAATTTTGAAATTGTTCATTGCATTAACCAACCGTTTCTTGCATTAACATACAATAACTGCAATCAAGAACAGAACTGACGAATAAGCTGAATATTATGTGAAAAGCATTTAAAACTGATAAAAGAAGTATGGATAAATATTTAAAATTAATTATTTTAATATAGCACAAAATTTTGCAAACCATGCAAAAAAAAAAAGAGATTTATTACTTTGAGGGGAAAAATTGTAAGATAAATTATGTGACAAATTTTGAACGTAATTTTGAGAGATTATAAAAAGGAAAAGCAAAGAAAAAAGCTTAAAAATTGTAAAATAACATAATAAGAATGATCGAGCAGTTAAATTAGTTCATTTTGTTAAACCACAATCTGCTGCTGCCCATACATATGAGGAAAAAGGGTCAAATTCAAATTGTAATTAATATATGTGTGTAACAGAAAGGTGAAGCATTTAAAAATAGTAAATATTGACCGTAAGTTATATTAAAAGTTTGAAAAATGAAAGTTGTACAACTTACATTTTCAACCAATAATTGCTTGTGAAGAAAAATCACCAAATCGTAATTTTATATACTCCATAACATTATCTATATCATCTGGAAAATAAAAAGTATGATTAAAATAAAGATACCTAAATTGGGCTGTAGAGTTTTACAGATCATAAGAAAATATCAATAAATCATTGCAAAAATGCGTATTGTTTTTAATTCTAAAACAATAAACAATTTTAAATAATTTTTAAAAAAATATTACGAATGATAATAATTTAATATGAAAATACTTAGTTTTTTAAAGTTGGGAATGAAGTAGCAGGTTATACCGTACAAAAAAATTCTTTTATGTATATATTTCAATGCAAAAATTTATATGTATCTTTTATAAATAAAAATTATAAGTTCTACGGTTTCATTGATTAAAGAATATGCTATTAAAATAAATAAAAAATAAAACAAGTTTTCCAGATTTTTTTTTCCTTCAAAATTTATAAAGCTAAAATTTAGTCTTTTATATGTTATTGTATCAACATGTTTTAGAACTATTATATGAAAATATTAATAGTTATGGAAATACTTTATTTAAAGTTTGAAATTCTTTTCTAATGCAACATAGTAGAAAGAGTAATGATGCAATTATTTAAATTAAAAAAATAAATATTATTTTTTAAGCATGGGATGAAAGTTTTATGATGTAAAATTCAATATTTCTGATAACTGCCAAGCACTTCATTATTTAGCTATTCATTATAAATAAAACAAAATTTATTATTTAAGATTTTTTGTGTCATGATGATTTATTTTTGGTTATAATCCTGCAACATAAATTATTTTATATATTTACTAGCTAGTATATACCCGTTCTTCGTACGGATGAATTGAAAAATTAAACAATTCAAATTGAAGGATAAAAAAGTTTTTGATGAGTTAATTTTATATGAATTGCAAATTATATATATAAAAAAACCTTTTTGCATATCAACGTGAACAAAATTTAAAAAATCCATGTTTGTTAAATTTTAAATCTGTAGATCTTATAGCTGATAAAAAAAGGAATTTTTCTTATTTATAACGCTCTGTAACTCTTGTGGGTTGATTTTTGAAAACAACTTCCTCAGCTGATCTATGGTCCAGCAAAAGTAGCACATTTTTACAAATTTTGTGTAACGACCACCTAAAATAGTGTAAATTTAAATCTAGATATGTAATACATTAATATTACTTTCTGTTGTATTTATTTTATATTAAAATTGTAATATTATATCATTTTTAGATTTGGCGATTTATTACATATACCATTTTTAGATTTGGCTACTAATTCCATATACCAATTCCAGATTTGGTGACTAATTCCATATTTAGCGGCTAAAAGATTAAGATATAACCTTAAAAGCGAATACACGTAAATACAAATAAAACATACAAAACAGAAGGGGTTTTTTTTAGAAAGGGAAGGGTGAATGCGTTAGCATATTCTTACCATAATATAAACATTTCTACGAAAATGGTAATAAAAGACTCGTGCATGTGAAAAAAAATTATTTATGATCTAACTGCTAAATATTTTTTATTTTATAAAGCAATACGCTTAGAAGTAATGACATGAATTAAAATTATAGCAATATGTTAAAAAGGTGATAATATGATTGATACCACGCATTTATTAACTCGTTTTCTTGTTTGTCTGTCTGGGTGGAATTTTGTAACTTATTTTAAACAGACTTCTCGAAGAGCTAGAGACTTGAAATTTAGACCATACCCGAGATTGATGTAGTGTGAAAGACAAAGTTTATCTACTTTAAATACCAGAAGTGATAAAAGTATTTATTCAATTCCTACTATTAGCTCACATTCTCTCTATATTTATTTACGTATATATATATATATATATATATATATACTAGCCATTACCCAAAACCTATTTTGTAGCGGTTATTTACTCCGTGAAAGAAACATTCCTACAAATATTCAAGCAGGTAGGTCAAGTAGTTTAAAAACGAAAATATTTATCTATTACGCCCCTTAATCCCCCGCAACGCCACTTAAAGGTCTGTTTTCACAAAATCTAACTTATAGCTGATCTCTACTCTATGAAAGAAATCTATTTATCAAATATAAAGACTGCGCGTCTAATAGTTTAAAAATGGAAGTAATTATCTATAACGCCCCTTAAGTCCCGCAACGCCACGGGAGCAATTTTCATGAAACCCATTTTGTAGCGTATCTCTACCCTATGAGAGGATTCTACTTACTAAGTTTCAAGACTGTACGTCTAATAGCTTAAAAATCGGAATTTATAACGCCCTTAACCCCCCCCTCCCCGCAACACCCCTTGGGGGTCAATTTTCCCAAATCCATTTTGAAGCGGATATTTACTCCATGAAAGAAACTTGCCTACCAATTTTCAAGCAGGTTGGTGAAGTAGTTTAAAAACGGATATATTTATTTATTACGCCCCTTAATCTCCTGCAACGCCACTTAGAGGTGTGTTTTCACAAAATCCGTTTTGTAACTGACCATTATTCTACGAAAGGAATCTATTTATATATATATATCAAATTTAAAGACAGTGCGTCAAATAGTTTAAAAATGGAAATAATAATCTATAAGCCCCCACAATGCCACTTGTTCGATTTTCACCAAACCCATTTTGTAGCGGATTTCTACTCTATGAAAGGAATCTTCTTACCCAATTTCAAGATTGTACATCGAGTAGTTTAAACATGGAAACAATTATTTATAACGCTCCTTAAATCCCCGTAACGCCCCTTGCATTTCGAATTTCGGAAAAATCCGTTCTTAGCGGATGTCTACTCTATGAAAGGAACATGTCTACCAAATTTCAAGTCTGTAGCTTAAATAGTTTCAGAGATATCGGGATTAGTCAGTCAGTCGTGAGTGAGTCGCTTTTCTCCTTTATATATATAGATAAACAGCAAAACAACCGGCTAACTGCATTTTCATTAATTTCACTTAAGTTAATAAAATTTCTTTCAAAATATTCTGCTTTTAATATATTTATTTAAATTCTTTAAAATAATTTTATTTTCTACTAAATAAATTGTTTGAACTTATTTTATGCGAAAAAAATCCCTTTTTGTTATAAAATAATCATTTTTAAACCAATGTGTGGCAAACCATAAAGTACATTTTCAATGTCTATATTAAAAACTCACCAAATATATATATATAATCTATAATAAATTTTAATTATTCTTTTTTTTAAACTGGAGTAAAAAAAAATGTGGTATGACATACATGTAATTAAATATGAAATTTTCAATACTGAATAGCTGTTAAAAGCTTCTTAGTAATAATTAAGTAAAATAGAACTATTATGTTTTAATTGTTTATTCTTATTTACAAAGATGTTATTTATTTATTTTATTCTAGCGTATTTTATATCTTAAATGTGACTCACCGACCCATGAATTGCAGCCGTTTTAATTTGAAAAATTATTACCAAGTCTCGATGCTTGTCACTAATTTTATTCAATTCCTTTGACACATTGATTGTTTTTTTCGTTCAGCAATACTTCTATTAATTCCATTTTCAGTCCTGAAAAAGAAATGATATTTTATGTGATTTTAAAATACACCAGGAAAATATTTTTTTTTCTTTTTTAAATAAGATTTAGCATTCAATAAACTTTATTTAAAATTCAATTTATAATTGAACATTTTTCTTAGGATATGTTTAAGGTTATCGAATACGTTTAAAATGATCAAATTCAGTCAAAACAGTTATTTTTTTTATTTTATTGAATGGAGAGATTTTTTGACTTACAAAACATATTTTGTCTTATTTCTACGTTACCTAGAGACCAAGTTACAGTCAATTTTATAAAATTAGAAAAAAAACCGGAAGTGGATCTTTGATCTACCAGAAGGGGGTATTTAAATTGTTCAAAATCTATCATGGCGAGTCTGATAACTCAAAATGTTATAAATGTATTTCTATAAAACTTTTTCAACCTTATATTATATTATTTTCTAGAGAATGTACTAAAATTTTTCTTATATGAATATTTTTTGAGTTATGGCCTATTATTTAACAAATGGTTTCATAAAGAATGTCACATTTCATATAATGTTTACTCAATCAGCTCTAAAATTTCCAAATTTTTATAAAACATTAAAATTTTAGTACATTCACTAGATAGATACATCTACTTTGTTTTAATAAGTAATACTTTTACTGATATATGTTTATTACTTTTTCCTCTAATTGCTTTGAAGTTTTTTAAAAAAAATATTGATAAAATTTCATTTATAATTGCGATTTTTGTAAAATTTAGATAATTTTTTAAAAAAATATTGTTAGTTAAATATTAGTATTTATTGGTATTGATTCCAAAAGAAAGCATTTACAATGTTTAAATATGCCATTTTTTAAAAAAGTACTTCAAACGTATTCGGATATCTTAATACAAAAATTTAAATTGTTCATGGAATTTATTGAGAACAAGCACAGAAAATTGTTTTCTTTTTTTAAAACGTAAGAATTGATCGTTTAATTTTACTTGATTTATTTTATCTACTTCTTTTTTCGCATTTTTATATATATTTTTTGAAAAATAAATATTTAATATATATTTTCCCCAGAACTGTAAAAGATGAATAATTTTTCATCTTTACAAAAGAATGTATAAATATATTTAGAGGGCGAGTATATACTTATTTTCGTAATTAATATTAAAAAATCTGACAGCGTTAAAACATTTAACTGGTTTAAACTTATAAAAATAACTTGATAGTTTAGTTAAAGACATGAATAAATTTCCATTATTTTTGTTTTCTCTTTTTACCTATTAATACAAATAAGAAAAAGATTCTTGTGATTCTTTTTTCAAACATATTTTATACCAAATGTATTTCTATTTGGTTTTTATTTTTATAATGCGGTAAGCATTCATGGATATTATCCAAACGGAAATAATCTTATCACTATCAATATCAGAAAAAGCTTGCTATACAATATTCTAACTAAATAATTCCTGAAAATGGTTTTACGTACAAAGTTTTATATATTGCGTACTTAATAATATATAATAAATGCAGCGTAAATATAAAAGATGAACCTGATTTTAAAAAAATCATATTATTGAAACTGCTGCACATTTTACAATAAGTGATACATAAATGCAAAGAGAAATATACCAAGTTTTTTTCTGTTACAAATGTTCGATGTGTAGCCCTCTTGTTACACGGTATGCGTCCAATCTGTGATCCAGTTCCTTCCATACATTTTGTAGCATCACTCCATCAATGGTTCGTGATGCCCCACGAAAGTTTACTTGTCTTCTGTTTTTTGTTGTGTCAATTGCAATTATATATATAGGTAAATATATATATTGTTAAGTTTTCCATACCGTTTTCTGGAAATTCCAAGTTTGCATGTGACAAAAGCTTTAGTGGACTTCGAACAAAACTTTGACTCATTCTCTTCATTGCGTCTTCCGAGACGCTTAACCGGCCAATACTTTTCTTTTTACAGAAAAAAGCAACCTATTTTCTAAAATTGATAATACCATCACAGAATGCTCTTGTTAGTTGGTGCCTTTTTCCCCTAGTGATTTCTAAGCACGCGTTACATTGAAATAACTGAAAAAACCCGTACATACTCTAATACGCAAAAACACTTCTTTGTTATTTTTGCCAAGTTTAGATTACAATCACAGCGATCTTGTATGTGATGTTGATCATTGATGGAAAAAAGCTTGGTATATTTTTCGTTACATTCATGTATCATTTATTGTAATATATGCGGTAGTTTCGGAAATATGGTTTTTTAAAATCATGTTCTTCAACTGTGATTACCCTGTAAATAGTAATGAATATTTTAATACAAAAAAAATTGGTGTGCTTTGTTTCAGGAATGAATTTTTCTAACTTTTTAAAAATTAAATGTCGGGAAGATATTTTTAAGATATAAGACAAGAAATTTTTTTTTGCAAAAAAAACAAAAAAAAATGCTATCATTTTTTATTTGGATTGTGATATATGTCTCTAATCTATACATAATATTAATATATCTTTCCAATAATTTATCAACTAAAAAAACCACAAAATTTGTTATTGGACATATTGTATATTTTCGTCTTCTGGACTTCATTACCAATTTCTTATATTTCTACTTTTTTTTAAAAAAAAGACAAAATCATCTGCTTGAAGTTGGAAATATTATTAGTATAAACTCTTACTTTTATTGAGAAAAAAACTGATTAAGTTTATAGATTCAAATATATACATGATTTCCTCCTTTTCTTATTTTTTTCAGTGACAAAGTTTAAAAAAAAAAATCTTAAAATAAAATACATAGTTTCTAGTTATAATAGTAATTTATGCATGATTATATACACGATTTAACTATACATACATTAATTACTAACATTAACATCTAAATAACAATTTTAATTTGGTTTCGTAAGTTTTTAGACTTAAAAAACTGACTCAATGTAAAATAATCTCATATAGTAATTATAAAATCAGTTTTTACTAGCAGTAGTTTATTCATGTAATTAAAATCGCAGACAGAGCTAATAAATAATTTTAATAAAAAGAATAAAGTAAAAGATAAATCTTAAAAAGGTTCATAAAAACTAAAGAATTTTTAGCAAAAGTTTAATATTATGTAATTTGAGGTACATTTCATAAGCGATTTCCTTAAAACATACACTGTTTATAAATATGTATATAATAATAAATTAATTGTAAAGTTAAATTATATGTAAAAATACTGTGTTTTTATTTGAAATGTTTATCGTCTGGATATCTTGGAAATTCTCTTCGGTCTCTGCGATTGAAATGAAATTTTTTAAAGTCGAAAAAATAAATATTCGTTAAATTAGTTTATGTAAAATAATTACTGAAAATTAAAATTCCTTCTATTTTTAAAAGAAATATTAGGGAGCAAGTTTTTGTATAAAAACCACTTTGTCCCATAAGTTTTCCTGTCCAGAAATAAGGAAATTGTTTTGTCCCAGCCACTTGTTAATTTTGCTCCTTGAAATAATATATTTTCATTTATCCAGCAGGGAAAAAAACTTTTTAGCGCGTTTTTCACGTAGTGGAACAAAAGAGCTATTGGGACGCAAATTTCGTCTTCGTTTTCGTTCCATATTTTTCGTACCTTTTTCTCAGCCAATAAGATACCAATTGACCTCGGGTTTTCGCCATTTGGTCGCATTTGTGCCCTAGATGAGCCGAATCACATATTTAAATTTAATCATTTTTAAATTTTTTTAGTACAGTACACACACTACTTTCTGTTAGTAAAAAGTTCATTAGTTGCATTATTGTAAAATACAACATGTGAAAAACGCGCTAAAATTACTTGGTCATGCGAATGATTGAGATATCTTGTTTAAATATTTAATAATTAGTTTAAAACAGGGATTAGCAAATAGAAGCCACAATTTTTTTTCGGCCTGTTAAGACAGCCAAAAAAAATCAAACATAGAGAAAATGTTCTCCATATTTATATCGACACTTTTGGTGAATAGTTTTTCCTGCATCAAATTCAACAAGTGTAAATAGATATGCAAGTTGGCTGACATTAACTTGCAGGAATTTCAACACGAGCAATCTCCCTCCTGATTTCAAAAACAATTGTTGAAAAGTGTGATTTTAGGTGCATTTGTATCATTAACTGATTCTAAAATGAAATGTGCTTGCTATACATAATATTAATAAAATGAACAAAACTACCACTATTTTATTTAACTTATATGTATTGATTTTTAGGATACAATTCATACCTTTTCTGAGATGCAAAAGTACTATAATGAATTAAATCATTTTAAAAAGGTGTGGCATTCCGATATTTTCCGCTTCCACAATGTGGCTATCCAGACAAAAAAAATGCCCTCCTCTAGTTTAAGGGGTATTCGATTACCCTAAAATTGTAAATTTTGCCAAAAATTGACAATTTTTTATGATTTTATTTTATAGGTTATCTTATTAACTTTATAAAAATACCAAGTTTATTACTTCCCGTTCACTAGAACCAAAGCTACAAGTGTTTTAGTAAAAGAAGATGCTATTACTTTAAGCAAGATGTTATACATTAAAACGTGTTTTACTCAAAATGTGTGCTTCTGAAACGGGGCTAGTGATTGCTAAAAAGTTTTGAAAATAACTAATCAAAAACTTTTCTGTACGTACTATATAATAGTAGAAGCGTTTTAACCTTAAGATTTATCAATCGCTGTTTTATTACAAAATTTACAGTCTCTTATGCGAATATAATCACTGTTTTCTTAAGCAATAATATAAGCTTAATATAATAACTAACATAAAAAATGCTGTAGTTTTTGTAAAAATTAAAATATATCTTATCCTGAAGGTTGTTTCAAGAATGAAGAACATAGCATTACATCAGAATTGAAAAAATTGAACAGAATGATGAAAATCAGAAACAGAATGAGAAAAATGAAAATTTTGGAACAGAATGGGCCCGTTATGTTATTTTTTTGCAAATTTTTACCCATTTTAGTAGTAACAGTTTCTTTTTCTCTTTCCCACAATTTTAGCATAGTTTCTTAAAATGTACTAAACAAATCTAAAAAGTACGAAAAAATATCCCCATATCTCCATTTTTTTTAAAAAAAAAGTTGTCGCAAGTAGTCGGATGTCTTAATATCTGTAAAAATATTCTGAATTCCGATCCTATTTTTTAACATTACGCGAACACAGCCTTAAAAAAGTGCTTTTCTTCCTACTCTAAAAAAGTATGCCCATCATCTAGATTATATTTTATAATTTTATTACGGATAGAAACCATCAAGTTTTTTAAATGTGTTATGAAGATAACGATCAATAATTATATTCAAAAACACGACGAAACTGCAACTTAAACTACCATCCCTCCCAGAACCGTATCGGAACTAGACATTAGACGACGTTAACACAGCTTCAACCCCTTGTGAAAAAAAGCAGCACTTTCACTTATTGACTCTCCCACCTTTTCATCGCTCCCGAGGGGGGAAGAGGATGACGGAGCTAAATAAACTCCAAATAAAGAGGAAATAGATTGCAATTCGGTCTCTACTTCGATTGGGGGTACATGGAGTCTCGAATGGCCGTATCAGTGGAATGAGAGATGTCTCTAGGAATGACGTACGCCAATAGATAAAGAGGTACAATCAATGTGTCAGTTAAGTCTCGAATTGTACCGAAGAGTGTCAATCAGAACAAAATGTGTAATTACTTAGTATTGAAGATAATATAGATGTAATACTAAAAGAATTGTAGCTAGTTATGGAGGGAGTATTGAGATGTTTCGGACGTGTTTATTAATTTATAGATTATAAATTATTAAATGATCATTTTGATGGCTTAGTTTTTGTTGCGCGTTGTTTGTCTAATCCAGAGGTTCCCAAGCAATTTTACCTCATAGACCCCTTGCCATGTTTTTTGGTTTGGGTAAACCCCTGCTTACTTTTAATAGAGAATTTTGACAAATTTATCAACTTAAATGTCTTTTTGATAGCTACTACAGAGCTACTTACTTTAAAAGAATTAAATTTCTCATTGTATTGAAGTACAGTGTTTAAAAACTTAAACACATACATAAAATAACTGATCAACAAACAAATGTTTATTAAGGGAGAGATGAATTTGGTGCTTCAGTAACAAAATTTCGACATTTGGATAATTCTTTACAGGTTTAACCCTAAATCTCCTATGTTGGTAATGACCAGTTTTTTCCCGTTTCTCTCTCTCTTTTCTTTTCTTTTTTTCTTCTTTTTTTTTGAGATTGATAACCGGGCTGAAAATCCTTACTAGGAAAAGCAATTAAAGCTTTCTCGTGATATTCTAAAGCAAGTATGTCTTTTTAAAGCCAAAATATTGCTTGAATCCGTTTCTGCACTTTACTTTAAGATCTTCGTTAGTGCCTATTCCGATCAGTTCCTATTGTAATATAAATTTTTTTAAATGTAACCATATAAATTGATTGTGACTATAGTAATACAAACCAAAGTCAAAGTATTCTCAAACCTAGTTTCAAAGTCTAAATAAAAAGCATTTAAATGCTGAATGTAGATTAAAACATAAAGACAGATTGTCTTTGACAAATTGATAAAATTTACGACCTCAAATCTTATACTGCTTTAGCTTAATTCTGGAAAGAAACGCTGACATATTCCTTGTTTTAATAAAATGTATGCTGTCACCTTTTACTGCAAATTCATCTCATTAAATTTAGTAGATAAGTCTATTAAATAGGTAAAATCTGGCTTCCACTTGATTAAATTTTCTTTTAAAATTAAAGTCAGTATCTGGTTAATGAGAGCCAGTATCGTAGACCCCCATTTACATCTCATGGACCCCCAAATTATTTTTTCGCTGACGAGGACCCCTTGCAATTCGTCATAGACCCTGGGGGTCCATATAAACCACTTTGGGAATCACTGGTCTAATCGACGTTAATGCATTTTAAGGTAGGAAGGATTATGTAAGGAATCTGTATAACCAGAGGGAGATACCACAGTCATGATGAGTGAGTCCAGAGGCATCGGTATCAGCCTTATCAATGATACAGATCCCCCCCCGCCCCAAATGTGTAACATTTTCGCATTTTCAAATTTTATTAATGCGAACATTTTTATTTATTTTCCAATAAAGGCTCCCCCCCCCAAAGAATTTTGATACCTCACTCAGTGATGTGAGTGCTTATTTATGATAATAATATAAATTGTCATCATGTTTCTTTTGCTAAGCAGAAATCCACTAAAAATAGGTTTTATGGAAATTGACTCCCAAGGGGGTGCGGGGCATTAAAATTCCCGTCTTTGAACTATAAGACCTTCAAACTTTAAGTTTGGCAAGCATGTTTGTTTTTTACTTAGTCCATTAACGATGTGTCTTGCAGAAATCGACTCGGAAGGAATGAGGGAGTAAAAGATAATTATACCTCCCCTTAGAAGTTTAAAGCCTGCCCTTCTTTAATCAAGAGACGAGGGCTCTATAAGAATGTTTTTCATTACAATCGAAAGCTTAATGCAAGGACTCAGATATCAATGACACACATATGTATAAAAACAGTTAAAAGTCATATAACACATGAAATATCCAGCGGGTGGGTAATGGTAGTATTACAATAAAGCCGCATTTCTAAAACTCAAAATCGCCCCCGTAGAAGGGCGTAATAACTCTACGAGGGGAGCGCGAGCATATTGAAGTAAAAAACAAAAGATTATTTAAAAATGTATTAATTATTTGAAAGTAAACAAACAGAATGCACTCGAAACATAAAAAAGTATATAATACACAGTTACACTGATATAATAAAATGTATCAACACTTGCGCAATATGTTTTTAATAATTAACTAAGAGAGGAACCAGATGCCCCCATGGACTTGTCACAAATAAAAGTTTTACTAAAATTAACACTTATGCTTAATAATTTGTCGAGTTTATAATTAATTTAAGTAACTGTCCCTTAAAAGTTAATGATTCGCTCCCCAATGCTAACCGTTTTCTCCATAGGCGCATGCATGTAATGTATTGTGTGTGGGGGCAGGGGATAAAAAGAAATCAATAAATAGAACCTTTTCTGAAATAAGTAAATCCTTTGCAAACGCTGTCAAAGTGCTTCTATTGCATTCAAGGCTTCGGAATAATTTATGGATATCAGTGCCCAGAAACGATCGTACTTTGGAAAGACGTATATATACGTCCGGCGTAATTAATGCTTTGGTTGAGTGAGATGTTTAATATACGCCGGTGGCTTCTTAAGAGGTTAAAGTCGTATTGTAGCTTGTCAAAATATAGTATTATTGAATTCAATACATTGTTTTGCATAAGGGAGGGGATGAAAATTATGATTTACAATCGGGTTGCAATATTGAAAGTTTGAGAAGTTACTACAATAATGTTAAATTTTATATATTTGCTTGACACGTGTCATTGAAAAATGCACAACAATTGGAACCAACATATATTCAAATATGTATAACTAAACTATGCATGATTATATTTTATTAATTACCATTGAAACCATCCAAAACGATTTTTCTGAATGAACGCTGCTCTTATTGTAGCCATTTTTATACTTTTTTCATCAGATTAACTCTACCTATAATTGCGAACATATTTTTATACTTTCCAACGAGGAGTGTGCACATTCATATCCTCAAGCACCCCTTCAACTCCCCCCCCCCTTCCTTCTTTATTCCATCAAGTCAGGCTATCTGGGAAATAAAAAGTCCTCAAAACTATTCCATAAAGCATTTACATTTCAGCAGAAAATAAACGCACTCCGGAACAGTAGCTGGAAGCTATGGAATTTTTGCTGAATGTTAATCGTATTGCCAAGGAGAAAAATTGTGTGACATATTCTTGCACGGAGAGAAGAAAAAATGAGCTATAATGCCTGTTTCAGATATAAATGAACTTTCCTCAAGGTAACAGTCCTTCGCATGCAAATAGCGTTGCATTTCCTAATAAGCATGAAGAATTGGACAGACTTTAGAGTAGACCAGCTTCGGGTCATAAGGATTTTTTGTCACGTTTCAAAACGTTGTTTAAGTTCATGAGAATATTCTTCATACCCAAGTAATTTTATCGTGAAGGTGAATATGGTTAATATAATATATACAGCCTAGTTCTCTGTAACTTCTGGAGTTAAATGATTGTGTTATATAGATCTAACTGTGGAATATTAAAATTCAATAATGTGAGCGAGGTGAGAAATTAGAGGTAAGTTATTGAGACTAATGGAAGTAGTTTTCAATGACACCAGTATGTAAGATTCTCTCTTGTTTTTAGCTATATTATTTCATAAAGGGTTCTATATTGTTGTATTTATTCTACTTACTCATGGATGTGCCCCCTTCACCCCCCCCCAAATAATTAGAAAGTAAAGAAGTTTTTTGGATGTAATCGAAAGTACTGAAACAACAGTTATACGAAATAAGGTAAAATTTATAAAGTACAAATGAAAATATATTAAAAGCACTGGAAGATATTGATTTATATTTATATATATATATGCAGTGAGAGAGAGAGATGGATAGTAAGACTCAGTGACATAACAATATAAAGATGAATGATTTATTTTTAGGTAGATGTAATAATTACATTAACCCCTTTAACTGTTAATTAAAAGTTACACGATTCGGTCCCCAGTGCGCTTTTTTCATATAGGCTCACATGGGTGTATTGGGGAAGAAAAGGCATAAATAAGCAAAATTTTCTTTAAAATAAGGAAATTCTACGCAAGCCCTATCAAGGTCATTTTATTGCATTCTCCACAGCCTTTAGAATAGTTTTACTAATAGCAGTGCATCGAAAAGAATTGTATTTTGGAAAGGCGTATATATACGTCCGGGAAACTTAACACATAGATGAAGCTAGACGAATATATACGTCAGTGGTAGTTAAGGGAATAATGAATAAAGTTTAAACTCGCATTTAAATGTTCAACAAATAACATTTGAATTGCGATAATACTATATATAAACTACGTAATACATGGAATCCAAAAATAAACAAGATATCAATCATTGGCATGGCCAAGTAATTTTAGCGCGTTTTTCACATGTTGTATTTTACAATAATGCAAATAATGAACTTTTTACTAACAGAAAGTAGTAC
>BMAO01012029.1:0-31498 GCA_019973975.1 Trichonephila clavata
TTATCTAACTTTAATCTATGAAACTCAACAAAAAATAATTACAGAATCGGAAAGATCATTTTTTTAATGTATCTTACCCATCAAAAGGAATCGTAGGAAAACAATAAGAGAAAAATATTATATAGAAATGCAATATATTTTCGATTAAGAAAAATAATTTTACAATAAAATAAAGTAATTTTTTAAGAAATTTTCTAATTTTAAGCCTACGAGTAATTTAAATATACCTCATTTAATCACCAGTAATCTAAACACACACTACGACATGTGTCCTTAAATTTAATTACAAGTAGAATCTGTTAATTTTATTTGAATTTAATTATTGATTTTTTCAAAAATCAAGTTCTAAAGATGTTTTGAGCAATTAAAAAATAGATTTTACGTAGAAGATATTCAATGTCCAGCAAAAAATTATCATTATTTGATAAAACTTTCTTTTTGATTACAAAATGCGTTTTTAGTCTTAAGCATTTTATTGATTAATACAAATATTTAAATGCCTTTTGAAGTTTTTAATAAACAATTAAAATTTTCTTCTAATATGTTAGAGAAATACATCCTTATCTTCAAAATATTTCAAATAAATAATATATTCTTTAAGTTTTCAAAATAGTCAAAATTTTAATTAAACATTTAATAACTTTGTCATTTATGAAGATAATCTCACTAAACCTTTTTTTTTCGTGTGTAGAACAATGTTAGCCAAAATCTGCATGACGATTGAAAAAATTGCTTAAAAATTACGGATTTAAAAAATTGTGTTTTTAGTCTACCATTTTGCGAGAATTAATTCAGCTAAACCAGGGATGGCGAACCAGCGTTCAATGAGTTGAACAGGCTGAGAAACCTGTCCAGCGATAACTAAAAAGTAAAAAATAAATTAAATGTAAAAAAACTTTTTTAAGAACAAGCTTTTATTTAAACGCGCTAAAAAGAATAAAATAAACTTTTCCTTTAAAACTTTTTTTTACTATCAACTTATAACGTCATTACACAATTTATATGATATAAAAGCTTGTCGCGAGATTTACCTGTGTAGATAAACAAGTAAAATAAATAACTTGACCTGATTGATTTTGGTTTTAAAAATTCAAACTAAGTAAATATGAGTACTTAAATATTGCGACAAGCTTTTATATCATATAAATTGTGTAATGACGTTATAAGTTGATAGTAAAAAAGTTTTAAAGGAAAAGTTTATTTTATTCTTTTTAGCGCGTTTAAATAAAAGCTTGTTCTTAAAAAAGTTTTTTTACATTTAATTTATTTGATTGATAATTCAACAATAAAGTCAGATTTAACTGCACATAATCTACACTACGTTTATTGTCTCACTGATATCATTGTATTCTAATTAGGCTGCACTCAAGAAACTTTAATTAAAATAAATGTCGATTTTAATTAAATAATACGTTACATCTCAACAAGTTAGTTTCAATGTGTATGATTTTCAAAATTCTTTGATAAAGAATGTGATTAGTTGAATCGTTCTTCGATAATATTTTAATTTAGTGAAAACAAGATATCAATCATTGGCATGGCCAAGTAATTTTAGCGCGTTTTTCACATGTTGTATTTATAATAATACAACTAATGAACTTTTTACTAACAGAAAGTAGTGTGTGTGTGTACTGTTCCACTCCTTTAAATGTACTATTATTGAGCTGAAAAGAAATAATGACACAAATCTGTCTCAGCACTATAAAAAAAGCAAAACTAGCGAAATTCAGGAAAACTTGTAGGAAAATTCGGGAAAACTATGGGAAAATTTAAATATGATTCGGCTCCTCTAGGGCCAAAAACCAAATGCCGAAAACCCGAGGTCAATTGCTTGCTTATTGGCTGAGAAAAAGTTACGACAATATATGGGACGAAGACGAAATGTGCGTCCTAATAGCGCTTTTGTTCCACTACGTGAAAAAACGCGCTAAAAATAATATATATTCTAATTATTATAGAATGTGTTATATCTTGAACATAAAGTAGCCGTAAGAAGCTTACAATGTATTGAATAATTAATTACGATTTACATACAGTAAAGCAATTGTTATCGAAACAATATTTTTGAATATGTTATGTCACTACAATAGAAAGTCAAAATTTATTTACCCTTAAAATCATAAAAGTTTTTTTTAAAAAAAATTCTCTATTATAAATGATAGTATTATTTAATTTTATATAAACTTTTGTATGTAGTCTTATGTGTGTGTCTTCTCGTATCAATTTCTTCAAAAAACAGCTCAAGCTAATAGAGAAATATTCTGTTAATATTATTCTTTGTTCCATTAATTATTCATTTAATTTAGTTCTTTTGATTCAATAGCCCCCCTCCCCCTCTAGTGGCATGCACAAGGGGGAGTTATAGGTTCAACTCCGCCCCCCAATAGTCCTATAAATTTTTAATTTTAATCATCCCTTGCGCTTTCTTCTACGAACTTTTAAGAATGTATCCCCCCCCCCCCCGTCAATTAGAGTTGTGTAAAACTCTGCCCCCTCCAATCTCAAATGTTTCCCTAGATGTTCTTTTGAATAATATAATAAGATAATATTATTTTCTAGTTTCATAAAAAAATAAATATACTTGTGCTAATGTATAAAAAAGGATTATTTTATATATAACTTTAAATTATTTAGGCCCCTAAGCTTTCTCCACTCTGTTAAAGTCCTCTGATTGTATTCGCTTTTACATTTCTAGCGAAAGATTTCCTTAAAATGTTTGAATAATGGAGTTTTCTTTAAATTTGAATTAAAATATATGGATATAGTACAATAATTTAATTATCAAATTCCACATATTAAATAGGTTGACACATATCAATCAATACCTTCAGAATTATGTCATGATATTTTGCCGCTTTTAATTCATTTTTTGGTATTAAAAAACGTTCTTTTTTCTTCTAAGTGTTCTCTTTCATGAAATCAAGATCAATGACCGGAATTGTTTTTACTTTTCAAATCTTATCCATACTTATCTGAGACTTAGTCACCACTCTTCGACCTTTCACCTCAATTTATTTAACCCTGAAAATGTAGCCGTTAAGATCTTCTGTTTTCAGCAAGAAACATTATACAAGAAGAGTCAAATTTTGTGATTGAACTGATCCTACTAGAACTATCAATAATTTATCGAAATCATGTACTTAAGGTATATTTTTATGGAGATTCAAACTTTATTACCGGCGGGTGAGTTTTTGGATGTTTTTTATGTAAAATTAAGTACATATTTTTTTTTTATAAGAATCGGTTAACTGGAAAAACAATTGAAACTAAAGTAACTATATATATATATTTTGATATACATAAAATGAATATAAACCAACAAATAATTTTTTTTCACGATTCATATTCATAATAATTAAAATGACTATTTTACTCTTGGTATTTATATATTTTGAGTTGCTATCTTAGCTTAAAATGGTATTTTGGGTTAAAATGTCAATTTTTTAAATTAACACTGAATTAAAATATGATTTCTCAGTTTTCTAAATCTGTTTATAGAACTTAAGGTAAAAGTATTTGAAGTTTTATTGCAATAAGTAAATTTGGTATTCTTTTTTTTTTTTTTTGTTTTTTTTTTTTTTTCTCAAAAAATCAAATTTTTAATAACTCACTCTTCTGTATAATACTTTTATAAAATTATTATGAAAGAAATGACATGAAATTTAATATAAATATTCAAATGAGTTTAATTCGGGGATGACCTCTTCTTACTTTCTGAACTGCCTACATTTTTATTAATGATTTAAAATGCGAGTTGTCGTAAATTTTGAAGGTTTTTTTTCCTTCAAATTTTAAAACAATATTCTACAATATTTTTAATGCAGTGGCTGTTTTATGAAGGGACCAATTCTTAGAAGAGATTTCTATCTTCACAATAAAATTCACAGAATGGTGTTATATTGATTTTGAAGTTAAGTTATAATATATTGCGTTTTCGCTTTTTTGAAGTAATTTATACACAATTTTAGCAAAATAATAATAATTACAATGATAATTTTTTAATGTTGGAATATAATTTACATATTTTAAATTTTTGGATGTATATATATTTAAACATTGTACATTTTTAAAATATTTTTTAAAAACACCTCTAAAGCTAGGGTAGTACCTTAAATTTTAATCTTTACAAGCAACAATTTTGTTGCAATCTTGAAACAGTTATTCTATAATTTACTTATTTGGTCTGAATGTGTGTACGAATCTGATTTACCCTCGCTCTCTTTTGGCTATAAAATATTGTAAATTGCTCCACAAAACAATTAATGTTGAAACTTACGATATATTTTTTAAAAAAATGGCGATGATTTCATCAAAAATATGCATAGTTTTGCATCAAAAATAATTTAAAAATAGATCAAAATTTCTTTTTTGAAAAAAATTTGATTAAAAATATTTTATGCATTAATTTAATAGAAACTAGTTTAAATTAATTATTAAAATCTAATTCTCTTGAAGAGTTTTGAAGCCCATTATTAAGACATCTATTTACATTATTTTACTGTCCAATGTATTAAAACTTAATTGTATGTTCAATTAAATTTGTAATTAGTATACAAAATAATCACGAAATTTAAATTTATTTATACAATACTAAATAGGTAAAAAATATATTATAATTAAATATGATGATAAGAATTCGATATTTCATCATTGACATGTAATAAGGGATATGAGTTTTACATAAAAATTTCAATGACGAAATACATGTCACATTTTTTATTTTAAAGTAAATTCTTTTATAGAGCTTAAACAAATCTGTAACTTTCATGAACGGTATTTAAGAACATATCCTTCACCGGCGAACATGTTTTGAAAAAATGCAAAAAATTAAAAAAAGTTTATTTAATTTTTATGCCGCTAAAGCATAGAGAAAAATAAAGGTTAAAACTGTCAAAAAGTCGATTTTTTTGTTTTGTTAAAATGTGTTGAAAGCTACATCTTTTTCATACTGTTAAAAAATTTTCGTGCTATATCTCTAAAACTTTTAAAACAAATCTTTTCAAAGTTGGAAACTTCCAAATACTCTCTTTATTGCGTTGAATATGTTTAAAAAGCACACCTACCATTATACGCGTTTGCATAATCTTATTGTGTCCCACAGACAAAGCGATAACATTATAAATGCTTAACATTTATTTCCTCCGCTGTTGTGTAATTGTCAAAAAAAAAAGTCCCCCCCCCTGGTTATAAAACTATTCAGTAAGAAACTGAAGCGACATTGACAGTATGCGTGATACGTAGACGTAGTAAACTTCTCTTTGATACTAAGAGTTTATTTTCAGATTATGTTGCCTTATCACGTCTTAATGCCGTCACGTGTCGATAAAGTAAACAATAGAAGTAAATTTCATAAATGGGTACAGTTTCTAGAACGTGATGGGTGACCTCCTTTTGCGTGGATTTAACAGACGATTTTTTGTTTCAGTGGCAAAGAGTAACATCTGCGAGAAAAATACAAGCCGTATTGTGTTAAGGATACAATTATACTACGTAATTGTTATTTTAGATTTTAATGTCTGGCTAATTGTTTCTGTCGTCAACGCTAAGGGTTTCTTGTTGTTTTGCATTGTATGGTATTTTAAGTCGGTTTGTGTGTGAGTTTGATGTTTGAAAAATCGTGTAAAAAAAAATCGGAGTAAGTCTTTTACGGATGTGGTATTTCTAATGTAAAAGTGCGCTACTTTTATTGGAAATTACTTTTATTACTTTTTTTATTCCCCCCCCCCCTTGTGCTTTTTGTGAAATATAATCCAGTTTTTACATATTGGACGCAATATTTTTAAATCGTCTGTAAATTCGATTATGTTATAAGAGGCCTCAAAGCTCTCTTAAGGTTTGTTTGGAACCATAATTTTAAAAAAGCGTATAAACGAATATTGTTCTTTATATTTAGTGTCAGCTGATTTAAAATATACATATAAAATTGTTTTAGGCATCTTAATACTAGAAATAATTATTTAATTGTAACATTTTCGTAAAAAAGGGAGACAAAATAATATACATTAAAAAACATTCTCTTTCATGAAAAATGCCTCTATAACAATAATATTTAGCCTATATAAAGCTAGGACTACTATACAGGAGTTGAACCAGGGTTTTTGAATATATAATTTAGAAGTGGAATTATTCATATTTTAAAATATCAAGAGTTGAGAAATTTTAACCAAGAAACACTGGTTATACATTCAATTGATCGCAACACTGAAAATAACTAGAATTTTTCAAAAAATATAGTTCAGCCCCGGTATAGGAGTACTAGTTATATATAAGCAAAATATTATATTATTGAAGCATTTTTTATGGAAGGAGAATATTTTGAAAATATGTTATTTTGTTTTAATTTTTTGCCAAGAATTTTCATTGAAATAATTTTTCATGTAATAATATTCTTAAGACAATTTTATAAGTACATTCTACTTCCACTGAAATTGAATATCAAAAAAGTGATTCATTAATACAGTTTTTCAAAATCAGAGTTCCGAATGTTGCCACCTAACAAATATTTAATGACCTTCACAACAAAAAACCTGTTTTTTCATACGTATTTACTTTTGTTAGTGCTTAATTTTGACAAAAGTTAAACGTACTCCTTTAAGATAAATCTTTGTATTAAGGGATGCACTAATTTTGTCTAAAGATTCTCTGTGAATTTTAAAGGAATGAGCTCACCTGTGTTTTGAAATTTCCAGCAAACCCCTCTAAAGAATAACAAATTACACAATATACAGTGACGTCATACTTCTTGAGACTCTGGGCCCCTAAACAATTGTAAGCCTCACCTGCCAAACTTTTATCGAATTTTGTGTGTTTCGATGTAAAGTTTTAGCAAAACCAATCCAAAATAAAAGAGGACGTTTTATTAAAAAGTTCATTTTTTCTACATTGAAACACTCGCAAAATTATTAATTACATCTTCAAAATCAACTGTTGCCAATATTTCATTTTAATTACTCGTTAAGCTTAATTTATTCAAACCTGATTAAGTAGCACGATTTTTTAGGTTTTTGGAGAATATGTCTGGGAATAACATTTGCTGATAAAAGTTATTCAGACCATGTTATTGAGATTAAGTCGAGAACGAGACGAGGCCTTTGCCTCAGACCCAGTTGTCCGTGCTTTGAAACATCTCCGATGAAGTCCAGTCTTTGAATTATATGAGTAGCAATATCATGAAACGATAAACTGTACTCTTGATTGGCCACAATTCTACCGCTATCGAATACCTATATGTACTAGTACCCATTTCTTTTCTTAAAACGAAACACAACATGATCTTCTCACAAACAACCAACATTCAAATGAAATTTCCGAATGATAAATCCACTGTGTAATGTTCCCTTTATACAGAGTTTGAGATGCCGTTTCTTAAATTCCAATCTTTTACGCATATCCCAGCATCTTCTTTTCATGCAAATTTGACGTTTGTATCATCTCTCCATCATAGTGTTGCAATTTTAATGGCGCTTCGCTGTATATAAAAATGTTATTAATAATAAATTATGGTTTAAAAAAACTAAAAACACCTTTGTATAGTTAATCGAACAAAGTTGTAACTTAATCTTTTAGTCGCCAAATCTGGAAATGGGATCTGATTTAGTCGCCAGATGCGAGATGATTAAAAATAGTTAATCCTGATGAGGACTATTGATAAAATTATCAAATTATTGTATTGTCCTAGGTCCTGGACAAGCGAGCAAAATTTCGAATTAATCGGACCTTTTAAAGTGGGTAAAAATTGAGTTCAAACATTCCGTTGCATACAAGGAAGCTATAAAAGGGTGTTAAAAATATAATAAGATGTTAATACAGCAAAAAATTTGCAATGATGCATAATTGTTATCACTCATGTGGGTCATGTTTTTCTTTTCATTTATGAGCATACCTTTTCGTACGCTTATGTATATTACCCTAAAGTGGTCTGAAGTTTAAGAAGAATAAAGTTTTATTTATGTGATTTTCTTTTTTTTCTCACAGTTTAATTATTTTTACTTGTCAATTTATCGCTCCTGTTCATATGTACATTTGAATTTTCTCCCTGTAAATGATTTACTTAAACTTTTGTTCCGTACTAATTCAGAGAATTTTGCATTTAATATGGATATACCATTAATAGGTAATTTGAAAAAACTATATAATTCATGTTAAAAAAAAGTTGTATTTAAATTTTTTCTGTAAGAAGAAACTGAGTAATTTTTGTTGACCAGGTTTTTCTTAAATTTGTATGCAGACTTCTGACGGAAAAAAAAGATGTCCCAGAAAGTCTGAGTGTTAGAGTGTGAGGGATGTTGTTTTCTGAGGGATTGATTTGTAGCTCTAAGCCCCTTTGGGGCAGCTCGGCCCCCTTGAATATTCTGCCTATAGCCCGATGTTTATAAAACTGTCTATAAACAAACTGTCTATATTCAGTCAAATTATAAATATTTATGAAGTATATTTTCTTTGTAATGAAGAGAATTGCTGTGATTCAATGGGTTTGAAATAAAATTAGTTTGGACTGCAGAGGAAGAAACGTAGTCTTATGCAAAATAATACATTGCAATGCGGGACGCTTCAAACCAGTAGAACATAGCATGCGGGTCATGATTTCTGTCTTGTCGGTTAAATGATGGATCGCAAAAACCTTTTTGAACTCTTTGCTATTTATGACTTTTTGATATAAACGTTTCCAAATGTGATATAATTTATCTTTTAGAAATAACTGAATTTAAATGAAATTGTTGGTTGGTTGTCTTGTTTACGGTATGATTTGCAATCCCGCGTCATATTTTCAATCCCGGGATTAAGATTGGACTATTTATCAAAAATACTTCTTACATAGTTAAAATTTCATAATAAAATTGAAAATATAATGAAAAATTGATTTAATATTATTTTAATGAAACAAATAAAAATTAATTCATCATAAAAACAAATAAAAATAGTACATAATGAAATTTAAAAAGAAGCATTTCTTCAATTCTTGTGTTTTTGTAAAATAAGCTTATAAAAACACAGTTCCTCCAGCGTTTCATCGTTGGAACGGCTTCTTATTTTTGTTAAAAATTGTCCTACCGAAGAAAATGCACGTTTGGATTCTATACTAGTTGGTATTATGTCATTAAATAGGAGTATGCTCTTTTCAGGTAGTCACCGCGATCCCTCCATTTTTAAAAAAGAGACATTTCTTTTGAATTTTTGATGATAGTGTTTCAAATCTAAAAGACTGCCTTGGTGTATATACTTATTTCATAACTTTATTTAGTTCTTCTGCTACACTTAATGGTTTTTGTGTAGAAATTGATCCAGTTATTGAATCAGAATGTGAATCAATTTCAAATGTTACCTCATTTGAAATTAAAGATCAAGTTGCATGAGCTGTTGATAAAGCAATGGGATTTGAAGTGTCTCAAGTCTTCCAAGCAGGTCCGCTATTAATTAACGGCATTTAATGGAAGAAGGAACTGTGACAATATCTATTCTTGCGATGTTGCTAATATTATTGTGTAAGCATTGCAGTGAGCCACATAGATCTGTGCGAAGAAAAAGCCTAGGTGTATATATATATGCAAAATATTATTATTCTAAAAGCATTTTCCATTAAAAGGGAATTTTTTGAAAATATGTCACTTTTTTCCTCCATTTTTTGCCAAAAAAATTGCATTTAAGTAGGCTGTTTTTGTAATAACATTCCCCAAACACTTTTATATGTATATTATAATTCAAGTGACAGTAAATCTTTAAAAAAATATTTATTTATGCGCTTTTTCAAAATCACAGTTAACATGATCAATGTGAAAACCTCCCTTTTATTTTCAGAATTTACTATTTTTATACTCTATTCAAGTGTAAGGGAAAATTTGTATTCACTTATTTTATTACCATGAAGAAAATCAAAAATTATTGTATGTGTTTAAATACGAAATTTTGAAAAAGATAGAGTAATTTTGTTCAAAATCTCATAAAAGTGCATTTGCCATTACAATTTTTTTATTGAAAGCATTTATAAATTCCCTTGAACCACGGGCTTACTGAATAAGCACGAAACACACATTAAAAAGTAAAGAAGAAAAAAATGTAAAGTTATTTACAATAAATTTACACAACTTTTCAAAAGCACTTCTGGTGGAAATAAGTTAATGAAAATTCGGAGTCCAATTTATATTAAAGCCCTTGAAAACCAGTCTTAGGATTTTTCTTTCGCTGACAAACTTGGAACACACACACACATATAGAAGGAGCTCATGCTTTAAATTTTCCTCACCACCAATATTACAATCGCGGGATGATGACGGAACCAAATTAAATTTGTTCGAATAGCTTTTATAGTTACCATGACCAGTGAGAAATTAAGTTATTTACATTATTTAAAAAAAAAAGTTAATACTCGTGACAATTCTACTTTAGTGATAATTTAAAAAATATTTTTTGTAATATATATTTAAAATAAGGAAATAAAAAATATATTACTATTTATTTTGTTTTCCAATATACTTATTACAGGTGCACTTTTTCTGTATGATAAGATTCTTTTAATGTTCAGATAAAAATAAACCACGATAATTCTGCTAGAAAAGATGGGGTTATTTTTTGTTTGTAAAATTATCTTTCGAGTTCAAAGATAAGACTCTGTACTGAAAGTACTTTTCCTACTTTTTTTGTAAGTTGTCTTCCTTATCTATTTAAATTATTGAAAGTCTGGTAAGCCTCAGTCTAGAGGCATTACGAATCTTTCTAAGAAGTAGAAATCAATAGAGAAACGAAATACAGGCACACACATATATATAATCTTTTTTCATTTTATCATGACAACGTATTTTTACTCAGTACTTATGAAAAGTATTCAAATTTTGGTTAACACGGTACAATTGGATATTCAGGCAAATGCTATGAAGTTTGTTCATTCAGATTAAAATACGATTGCATGTTGTTGGAGACCAAGCCCTTTGTTATCAATGACTGAAGCAAATGGAACAGTTCGGAATGTCACGAACCTGCTATTGATTTGTTTGTATTCAATTAACGTCACTTGAGAACGGGCTAAACTAGAGCTTATGGACTTAGCAATTTTGAACCAAGGCGAAATGTCGAGGATCACTCTTGGTCAGATACATCACGCTTCAAATTTCAGAATTCCATAATCGGAAAGATTTAAGACAGCCTTTGCGTTATTTGAAAGAATAAGACCGAAAATCAGTACAAATTTCTCGCTAGAACATTATTATTTACTGATATTTCGCTGTCTTTTAGAGAACTGTATATTTTATAATTCTTTTCATTTGTGTATAAATAGATTTATTTATCCTGTATAAAACGTATTTCATATTTCTACTCTAAATGGAGTTTAAATTTTACATGTTAAAGAAAAGAATTGTGTATTTTTAGAATATTGCTAAATTTTAAAATTACTGTGTAGTAACCAGTTGTGTTACAATGTTATGAGAGGTATGGGGGACCATTTTTCATTCGTAAAATTTGTTCCATGTTTGTGTCGGGTTCTTTTACATTACTCTAAAACTGCTTTAAACATCCATCAATTTCGTTATTCCACATAAGGAGTAGGAATTAAATCGATCGCGGTCGACCGATGGACTTTTCGGTGGGACCGCCTGAATATTAACAGTTAATAAATATATACCGAATTTTTCAAGATTGGCTGACAGTTTGCAGACTACGTCATCTACTGACTATAACTATGAGCACATTTAGATAAAAATGTTTTAGTTTTTTTCAGTTCCTCCTATTAGCTCACTCTCCCTATATATCCGGTTTTTCAACCAAACCGGGTGTGCATTGTTACAACAATGCAGACAAATCATGTTCTTTTTTCAATTCCTACTATTAGTTCACTCTCTATATACTATTAGTTCTCTCAATATATATATTGTTCAAATTTTCAATCATTGTTAAAATACTTTCTATTCATCCATTCAAAGTAGGAATTGACTTAATTTTTTTATTTTACTTGTTTTTCAATGTATTTTGAATTGTTTCACAACAAATACATCCTTTTTATATTACTATATTTATGGGAATTATTATTATATGTGAATCTTGTGTTTTGCTTTAAAAGTGGTCCTGAAAATGCGAGTTAACTTTATTTGGTTATGTTAGTAAATACATATTCCGTATTTATAAAGTTTTAATAAAAAATATGGAACTTTTTCTTAGTTCACCACACCTATGAAACTGGGTGGACCGTAACACCTTGAAAGAATTAGAAGTAGCCTGTACTCTGGAAAAGTTTGCACGCCTCTGTTCTACGTCTACTGGACGTTTTACGGCGTGGGTCAATTGTGCCCGGGGCCAGAGATTCGTCTCTCGTTCTTGACTCGGCCTCATTGAGATCATGATCCGAATAATTTTAATCATCAAAAGTTATCCACAGACATATTCTCTGAAAAACTGGGAATTACGAACTATGTACAAACTGACAACAGAGGCAAGACTGCAGGGTTTTTTAAAATCTCAGCGGCGCCCTAGATACTTTAAATACTTTAAATTGTTACGCCCCCACCCTCCACAAACTGAAGGAGCACCTCCCCCCTCCTTCAGTTTTTACCTAGCCAGTTTTGGTTCGGGAAGGAATTTCCCTTTACTCATAAACTCTTTTATTTGTTTTTGGTCTTTGGAGCGTATCCATTATCCACCACCTATGGACCCGCCGTGTCCTGGACTGGCCACCGGCAGCCGTAAGGAAAGGACAGTTGTATGTTTTTGCAACTCTTGTTCATTTCTTACCTTACGGCATCACGCACCCCCCTTTTGTAAATTAGTACAGTAAATTAATGGTCCTTTGCAATAACAATATAGAGTACATGTTACTGTATGAAATGTTTTAACTTGTTTATTCTCATCTTCTTCGCTTATCGTTTTACTATATTTTACTTTTAGACATTCTTATTCTGGGTTGAGTCACTATTATTGTACTACTTCTACAGCAAAGAGTTTCTCCGAGTTTTGATCATTGCAAAATCGTTAATGACATCATTGTAATCAATATCCATTGTAATATCATTTTGAGCACATAGCAACATCAAACTGTTCAGCATTTCTTTTTCCATAGTAGATCTCATTGCAGCTTTTACTCTCTTAAGGGCAGAAATGCTTCTCTCATAATTCGTTAGGCGGTGCTACGTTCGCTGTAATTAAAATGTTTTTCTCTTTTTTCGCCCTTTAATTTTTTGCGCCCCCAAATCTTTTGCACCCTAGGCATGTGCCTAGGGTGCCTAAGCGGAAAAGCGGACCTGCAAGACTGCTTTGCTGTGTCGCGGCCTACCGCTATGCACCATGAATACTTATTTAGTTGAAAGCAGCAGTCCGTCGAGTTATTTTGTGTCTAGTTTTGTGGGATTTTGAGTCACGCCCATTTATTTGTCACGTATTACCGTTTGTACCAGTATTTAGAAACGTATACTACATGCTGTGTACTTAAAAAAGTTACAAGGGAGGTGCCTACTTTTGAATACAGGCCCAGACCTCACAAAGTTTTAAGACGTCACTGACAATACCAATTTGAAGAATTCAGTTAAAATTACAGTTTAAAAAGAAATGCTTTATAGGAGCTAAAAAATGAACATGAGGGAAAAAAAATTTATTTTTTACTGAAGGAAAAACAAAGAATAGTAAATGCGAAACGGAAATTGATTTATGTGTTTGAGTTGAAATAAATTTGAATAAGTTAGAATTAAATACCATTATTTTTGACGACAATGATCGGTTCCGCTAAAACACTTGATTATGTCTTACTTGAATGATTTGATTGGGCATGTCAAATCTATCATTTTTTGTAGCGGGAATAATCAAACTATCTGTATGGTTTCTGAAAAAGGCCTTATAAACTCGACTTTTTAACTGTAATAAATTATCTTCCTGAAGCAGTATTGCTGTGCAAGAGATTAAAATTTAAAGTGTGTGTCACTAGCAAACACATTGGTACTTTTCCGTTTCGCAGTCGCAAATCTCGCCAAGCAGGCTTTATTGGCGACAGCTCACAATAACACATGAAAACTGATATAAATATTAATTCCCTTTGGTTTTTCATCTATTTTTGATGTATTATGAAAAAGACGTTACTGAAAAGAAAAGATCGACACTTGTTTTAAAAATGTGGTGGTGAAAGGTTATCGGTGGGAATATTCCGTTTGGCGTCGATTGAAGCATTTTTGGCGACTTAATCGCTTGCACCGGCGAAACGAAAAAGTACCCAAATTTTTTTCCCCTTCAGAAAATCTCGTGCTTATTTCCCACAAAACCGTAATACTTTCACCACTTACAACTATACAGTTTTGGTTGGATTATAAATGCATATTTATGTTTATTATTACTCAAAATTTTTTCCTCATTGACAGGCGAATGCTGACAAAGAAAGAATGAAAGAAAATTTGAGATTTTAAATGAAATATTTTTATATACTAATAAGTTGTAGACATATATAGACTGTCTTTAAATTGGAAGTTTTTTTTAACATAACACCTCAATAAAAATAATTATTTTATGCATAAAATTTCTTTCCGACTGGTAAATTTTTATTGCTATAGCTGGAATTTGTGTTGATATTTTTAGTTTTATTAGACTTCTTTAATGACTTTACTTATTGACCACGGTAGCCTAATGGTCATGGTCCCTAACTCGTGACTAGCGTGTCATAAATTGAATCCTAGTGCAACTAAAGACCCATTGTGTAGAGCAGGGGTGGGCAGACTTTTACATGCCACGGTCTACTTTTAATTTTCTCAAGGTGTTGCGGTCCACTCTGTGGTGTAGGCGTGATAAGCAAAAAAAAAAAAAAAAAAAGCTCAACAACAATTATATTATAACACTAATAAATACAGAATATTTACGTATCTACAAAACTACAATACAAAAACTTACACTTTTAAAACTGCTTTTTAAGTAAAACCCAAAATACAAACATAATAATTATACCCACAAATTTAATATTATCAACTGACGCGTTTATTATCGAACAATTCAAAAAATTAACCATTTTCATTTAAAGTTAGTTCTCGTACTTAAAGTCTGAGCATATAAGACTTGCCTGCATACCAATCTTGAATATCTGGCATATAATTACTAACTGTTAATCTTGCGGTGGATTCTAAGTGGTGAAACGAGAATGCAATGTTGTCTTAATTATATTCTTCGTTGAAAATGCAGATTCGCTCAGGTAGGTAAAGCGAAAGAACGATGTTAAATGAATTGCAGCTTTTTAAAATTACTTCGCGTCCACTAAATTCCAAAAATTATTCTATTAAAATTGTGTCCTTTTGAAGGAGAAAAATTTTGTGTTTCAAGAGAGATAAAGAGAATATTTAACATATTTCTCTTTCCACTATTTTGCTTTCCCGTCTTGCAGTGTGTAACTAGATGTAACTACGGTGTCTTAGACACCGTACTTCTAGAAACCTCTAAAAACAGGTATGTTTTGGTCACACTTGCTCCAGCTAGACGGGATCCCACAATTTGACCTCTGAAAATCTGAGAGATTCAACATTTTATGATTTTCAAAAAATCAAAGACTTACAGAACTTCAGTAAAGTTACCGAATACAACCAGAATATATATATATTTCTATTAATAAAAAGAAATCTGTGGTAGCTATTATTATACTTTAATGCTTATACCAATTGCATTCAAAAATATCACTTTTATTCACGGGTGTTTCCAGTGTTTTGACAACCACCTGTATTTCCTTTAGTATGCAAGTCCAAGATCTTATGTGAAGGCGGTCACCCCAAAATGTCTTGGCGGTCCACCGGTCGATTGCGATCGACTTAATGCCCACCCCGGGTGTAGAGGGATTTGAGTCGCGTTTGAGTCTATCAAGGCTCAAATCCCTCCCGTTGACGTTGTGTGTTTGTTTTTTGAGTAAGGTGCCGGCTCAGGTGTTGTCCTTCTCACTTGACCGAGGTTCAAAACTACAAGGTCCGTTGACAATAGCCCTCGTGTTGCTTTATAGTGCGATGTTATTTAACTCTCACTCACTCGCTATACTTGTCTAATAAAAATTGTACTTGTGTTAGTTACCAGCATTTTTAGCAGATATTGTTCCAACATAAAAATATCAAATTGTAATTTAGTTATATTTTATTTAAAAAAAATAATTATGTATATGTGTGTGGTTATGATTTACTTTTATACAAAAATAAGGAGAGGAATCATTGGTATAAAGATTTCCAAATAAATTTGGATAATTTTTCTGTATTTCAAATCATTCGTTCTTAAATTTAAATACAATTCTTTGGAATCGAATATCGATTTATTTCGAACAATACTTGAGTCAAGAGCCTTGTAGTTTGGTATACATCGTGCATTGATAATATTTTAACCTTATCAATAAATCTGAAATAGCTATTGTTCGATCTAGGAATCGATTTGGGGTAGCGTTGTATGACCTTGAAGTCAATCTTTTTCAGATATGAACTGTTTCGTAATATTTTTTTTGAGCTACCGCTGCGTTTTAAGATCAGGTAAAATTCAATATTGACATAATTTTATGCTCACATTGAATGAGATATTTTACTTTTAAGACGTCATTTTATAGCATTTTTTTTTTTCAATTTATGTTGGCGATGTAATTATTTACTATTTCCTGGCTGATTATCGTGAATGGTTTCTTCTAGAATTTTCGTGTTAGAGTAACTTCTAAGGTAAATTCGCATGCTATTGGTCTTTCTTCCTTTTTATGGAGTAATAAACTAAAAAAAAAGTAATGATTTCTGTGTTTGGAAATATATTTTTTTCAGATTATATAACTGAGACATAAAAAACTTATCTTAAAATATTTTTTGCCTCTTGTTGACAATTTAGATTCATAATTTTTTTTGAAAAGATAAAAGTGGCGTGATAAAAAATAAAGAGGCACAAAAGTGAATTTTTTTGTTCAATATCTTATTTTAAAAATGGGTCCTTACTAAATTATTTGATTTCTTAGTTGCATGTTCGTTAATGTCGCACTCAAAGCAACATGAATGCTATTGGCAATGCACCTCGTAATTTTGAACCGCGTAATTTGACACCTAAGTCGACACTCTACTATCTTAACTTTCACCCTTCGCGAACGTGAGGATTTTGACCCATGACAGATTTAATGTGAATCAGCCCCGGGTCTTCAGTGGAATCGGGATTCAAACCCATGACTCGGCAACGCTGACCACGAGTTCGTGTGAGTGAGTGTTTATTAAAATCGCACTATAAAGAAACACGAGGAGTATTGGCAATAGGTTCCGTAATTTTGAACTTCGGTCACAAGTTACGAGGACGACACCTGTAAGGATCTCACCGGCGCGCCTGAAGGTGTGGGAGGATTGGAAGGAAGACTGACCATATATTTCAAAAACAATAATTTATTCACAATATTAACCGCAACTCAAATGCAATCGATCAAGGCTAAGATATGTACCCAATTAATAAGTATGCAGGCAATTAACGAGGTACGCGATTTTTGAGAAGACTTGAATACACACACACACACCTTAATACACTTACTCAAAGCAATGTCTCTGACTTATTAGCTATTTAATCTAGATTCAATCTCCAGTGACAGATCGTCACCCTCAGTAATTCAGTTATCAAATATTAAATATCCGCAATTCCCGTTCGATTTGATTAACCACTACTCCACTAGCAATCTATCCTATCTCTCTTTTCTAACCTTAAAGCTTTGTCTATATATAGTAGTCTTAATTTACATAATCACGTCTTCTTCGAGGTGGAGTTTTATAATAAAATAATTTTTAAAGTCCAGAAATTGCCCAAGAGGACTATTAGTTAAAGGAGCGCGGTTAGAACCGTCACACACCTTAGCTCGCTCTCTTATCCAAGCTGCCACACCAAACCAACCGGAGGACTTTGAGCCCCGACAGATTCAACGTACCTCAACCCCTCTACACGTCGGGTCTTCAGATTCATAAGTTCTACTGGTCACGAGTTGTTGACTACAAACACTAGACTCCCGCTGCTTCACGAGTTAGTGTGATCATGACCACTAAGCTACAATGAGTAAGTGAGTGAGTGAATATTAACGTCGCACACGAGGGCTTTCTCGACGGACCTCGTAATTTTGAACCATGGTCAAGTGACGAGGATGACACCTGACCTGGCATGCCCCCCCCCTCTCTCCTAACTACCACATCAACGGGAGGACGTTTGAGCTCTCGAAAGATTCAACGTGCATCTCTCCCCTATACAGCGGGTTATAAGGATAAAAGGAATGCTTATAGTGTTATCTATATTTAAAAGTCATGTAAAATAAAAGGTCCATCATCAATGATTTCTAGTGTTGTACTTGTGTTACTTTAAAATAAATAAAACAATTGGCAATATGTGCTGTAACATTGAGGCTAGAAATTATTTTTTATCTGCTATTTCGCGGTAAAATTTCCAGTTTATTGCAACATAAACTGATCTGTAATTCATATATATGATTCATTTTAGGCGTCTTTTGGTTTTAGGTATCATAAATCAAGCAATATAATGGAGTTTATAGTTGTCTGATGTATTATTCTTATATAAATATAAGCAATATAAAGAAACGAAAGCAAAGAATATATGAGATTTATCTGCACGCTTAACTTGCACGCTTACTGGCGCTTAAGGTGACTGACTAGGCTCGAAAGAATGATTTTCAATAAAGTGTATAAATGGATAATTTTTTAATATTTAGTGTCAGTTGAATTAGAATATGCATGTAAAATTGTCTTAAGGTATTCGACTATATATATATATACTTGTGACTACTTTTTAAAAAAAAAGAAATGGAAATATGGGGATTTTTTTTTTGTTGCTTTTAGATTTGCTTAGTACATTTTAAGAAAAATATTCTAAAATTAAGAAGAGAAAAAAAATATTATTATTTAAATGGGAAAAAATGAGAAAAATTGACAAAAAATAACATAAACGTGGCCCATTCCGTACCAAAAGTTTATGAACAAATTTTCAATTCTGATGTATTGCTATTATTCATTTTTGAAGTGACCTTCAGGATAAGATATATTTTAATTTTTACAAAAACTAGAGCACTTTATCTTAGCTATTATATGAAATTGCTTAAAAAAACAGTGATTATATTCACATAAAGGGCTGTAAATTTTGTAATACAACTGTTATTGATATATCTAAAGGTTAAAACACTTCTACTATTGTACAGGACATACAGAAAAAGTTTCAGCTCATTATTTTCAAAAATATTTGAGCAATTACTGGCCCTATTTGAGTATTTAAAAAAAAAACACATTTCGAGTAAAACGCGTTTAAAAGTATGACATATCTTGCTGAAAGAGTAATGGCATCTGCTTTTACTAAATCACTTGTATTTTTTGTTCTAGTGAACAGAAAATAATAAACTCGGTATTTTTATAAGGCTAATAAGAAAGCTTATAAAATAAAATCATAGAAAAATTGTTAATTTTTGGCAAAATTACAATTTTAGGGTAGTCGGATACTTTAAGAATATTACTACAATTAAAATTATTTTAATGCAGTGTTATGGGGGGAAAATGGAGTAAAAATGACATAGTTTCTAAGCCTTCTCCTTTTAGGAAAAGTACTCCTATAAAACTAATATTTTGTCTATATATAGTTAGAGCTTCTTTATCGGTATATATATAGAGAGAGAAATAAAGTTTTGAAACATAAAATTTAGATAATATTCTATGACATCTGAGTTTAACAAACATTAGTTATTATTTCAATTGATTGTAACTCAGAAAATAACTTAAATTTTTCTAAAATTTTAGTTTAACACCGGTATATACACAAAAGTTTTTTTGGAAGCATTTTTCATAAAAGGAGGTTTTGGAAATATGTCATTCTTTTTCTTCATTTTTTGCCCTTTCTTTTGAATAAGTTTTTCTTGGAATAATATTCTTAAGACAATTTTATATATTCTAGTTCAAGTAACACTACATATCAGAATAAATTATTCATTTATTCGCTTTTTCAAATTCATGGTTCCGAATGTATCAGTCCCCTTTAAATTAAAACTTTTCCTGAGAAAATCTAATTTAAATCCAAGTACAAACAATGTGATATAAAATCCCTTTTATTTTCAAAATATTCTTTCTAGCAAACTAAGCATCATTAAAATAAAAATTATAAGAAACACATCTTTTTTCGTTTTGTGCGTTACCCTTAAAATTGCTTCCCTCATGGCCTTCAGGTAATTAAGCTCACTCTTTGTAGGCTTGACATCTCTAACAAAGAAAGTTCCACCCTTTGTTGACTTTCAGGAAAACAACATCTCAACAATAGCTAATTCTATGGTAGTTGGTCGTCATAACAACCAAGTAGTTTGACTTGCTCCTAGCACGTCGAATAATGATAAGAATGCTGAAAGGGGGTTGATTCAAGGTGGGGGAAAAATCGAACGGATCTTTCCTTAACTCCTAGCGTTCCTCTTCCAAATCGATACATTTCTCTCACCATCCCCGTTCTATTTGGGATGTTGAAGATGAAATCCCATCTTTTTCTCTTTTATCCATCCTTTTTCATTCTTCTTATTTTAAATTGAATTTCGGGTCTAGACAGTGACTGGTTGAAGTCTAGTTTGGTTTGTTCTGACCTTAAATCTTAAGTTTTTCTTCTTTTAATATTATTATCATATTTTACTTGATGGGATATTGAAAGGGCATTAAAAATTAATCCCGGCTTGGAAATTTAATTGGATGTGTTCGAGTTTAGGCTTTAGCGTAATGTTTTTTGAATGTTCAAGAACGCTTTTAAAAAAGGTCGTATATTTTAATATAACACCTCTGAAAAATCTCCTTAAAATAATTAATTATTTCTTTGAATAGAAAGGGACAGATTCATCTTGTTCATAGAAAAAAAAAATTATTTTTACTTCATTTAAGGAGTGTTAGAAAAAAAATTTCTGCATGATACATTACTAAAAAATATATATTTTTAACGAAACTTACTATTAAAAAAAACAAATGGTGTTATTCTATAATTGAATTAATGTATTCGACTACCCTAAAATAATGAATTTTTCAAACAATTACAAATTTTTGTATGATATTAATTTATAGACCATCTTATTAGCTTTCTAATAATGAAAAGTTTTTTATTTCCATTCTCGAGAATAAAAATTACAAGTGTTTTAGTAAAAGCAGATGCCATAACTTTTAACAATATGTCAAAATTTAAATGCGTTTTACTCGAAATGTGGTTTTTTCGAAAAATTCAAACGGGCGCAGCGATTTCTCAAAAAGGTTTTAAGAATAAATAACTGAAATTTTTTGTGATGTTCTGTGTAATAGTAGAAGTGATTTAACCTTCAGATTTATCAATTACTGTATTATTAAATAATTTACAATCCCTTATGTGAATATAACTCCTGTTTTTTAAAGAAATTTCATATAGTAACTAAGATAAAGTGCTCTAGCTTTTGTAAAAATTTAAATATCTCTTATCCTGAAAACGTCATTCCAAAAATGAATAACATAGCAACACATCAGAATTGAAAAATTGAAAATTTGTTCAAAATTTTTGTACAGAGTGGGCCCCGTTTATGTAATTTTTTGCAAACTTTTACTAATTTTTCCCATTTTAGTTAAAATAATTCCATTTCTCTTCTTAATTTTAACATTTTTTTCTTAATATATACTAAATAAATCTCAAAACCACACTTTTTTTTCCATATCTCCATTTTTTTAAAATAAAAAATGTCGCAGGTCGTTGTATATACCTTAACAATAATATTAAAAATTTAAAATATTTTATGTGAATCGAGATATTTTTATATGATGCGTTTTATTTTGAACTATAAATTTTGAATAGTTTGTGGATTATTCAAAATATTGCTTTTCTATCCGTAGTGACGAAATTTATTCTTTAACGTCCCAAATTAAAATTTTTTTCCCCCATTATGTGACTAGTTTTTTACAATGAAGCTTGAAAACAAGATTTGTATATTATGTTCTAAACTTGTCTTTTTTTCACCACAGAAAAACAAAACCAAATTTTTGGATTAAATTTCCCTGTGATTTTTTTCTTTTATGACAGAGATATAATCTTAGATTTCTATTACTCTGAAGTAAGTTTTTGGTAAACTTTATCCAATAAAAAAATTCAATACGCATGAAAAACTACAGAGTTAAGACACTGATGGTGGATCGAATGACCGGAAAACATAACATCTCTGGACAACATAACATGAGTGTGGTGTCCAATAAAACAATGTCTTTGCGTAGGCGTCAGGTGAATGAAACTTGCGTGCTATTTTCATCAGAGTTGCCAAACAAGATTTCCTTTGAAAGGGAAGTTAAATCTTCAGATTTTTGGAATATATATGTGTGTGTATACATGTACTAGCCGTTACCCGCCCGCTTCGCTGGGTATATCATTATGTTGTACGAATATATTCTGTTTACCTGTTAGAATTTACTGACAAACATTCTATAACTCGCCCCTCTTGATTTAAAAAAATAAGAGGACTGTGTGTGTGTGGAATTTCTAAAACTGAAGTAGAATTATTTTTTGCGCTCTCATAACCCCCTTCCCCAAAGTGGATTTCTACAAAACCCATTTTTAGTGGATTTTTAAACAACAAAATAAATATGGATGCCAAATTTAAAGTCTAGATCTTATCGTTGAAAAACGGAAATTTTTTATCGATAAGCCCTGTAACCCCCTTTGAGAGTTGATTTCCCTGTGACCCGTTCTTAGCGGATTTCAATTCAACCAAAAAATAAAATAAATAAATAAATAAACTTGCATACCAAATTTCATTACTGTAGGTCTAGTACAGTGATACTCAACCTGCGGCCCGCGGGCAACACGTAGCCCACTTAGTGATAACAAACAAGTCTGAACTAATTTTGAACAAATAATACTGATTTAAGACCGGGATTTCAGTAAAAATTCTTTGCTGCCATCCTCACTTAATAAATTGATATCTGAAATAAAAATGAATGAAGCTTTAAAAAAAAAAGAATCAAGCTATCAAAGTACATGACAGCTTTGTTTTTATAACAGTAGAATGCAAACAAGGGGCTTGGGATTATTAATCAAAGGATATCGAAATTACCCCGTAAGTGGGTAAAAAAAGCATAAAACCTATTTTTTGTGAGTTGAGTTTGATAGAGTTTTCAATGTATAATTTTAAAATAAAAAACCAAAATTATGAGTTTTAATATTTGGATCAATTTTCTGCGTTTTAAATGCCTTTGATCTTTACCCCCGCCCCCCTCCCATTAATCTTTATATTGCGGCCCGCGTGAAATAGTTGTCACATGTATGCGGTCCAGCGGAAAAAAGTTTGAGTACTCCTGATTTATATAAACACGTGGTAACACTTAGGAATTTATTTCATTTTATCAGCTAGAAAAAGAGTGTAATGTGAAAAGAATTTTCCCTTAAGTCGATTTTTCAAAAAAGAAAAAAAAAAAAAGATTTTCTTTCAACTGGCCTGATAGTTAATACAGAATATTATTTTAGTGTTCAACACCGTTCGTGGGAAGTAATTAATCGAAAACGACAATTATGGCAAATTAACTCATGAATTTCAAACGGGATAATGCGCCCCCTCAAATGCCATTACTTATGAGTTTTAACAACGAATTAAAAACAAATACTGCCACAAGCTTCCTATTCACCTGGGATGTGGCACCATGTGACTTTTTCTTATTTCTGTTACTGACATTGCTTCTTCTTGGTCGTCGCTTAAAATCCAGCGATACACTAAAAGGAAAATCGATAGGAACCTTGATGGGGTTTCACATTAATATGTTTGAGGATTAGGAATAAAACGTTTGTAGAAATACATTGAAGTCAGAAGAGATTATTTTAAAGGAGATATAATATATTTTGACCCATTATCCTTTGTTTTATGACGGTAACAAGAGAACTTTTTTTGATCCCACCAGTATGTCACGAATTGACAAAAACTACCTCACCGTGTAGAGGGGCTTATGCATGTTAAATCTGTGGTGCCTTAAATATCTCCCGTTATGTGGTGTGGAAACTCAGAGAGGGAGTGCCGGCTCAGGTGTCTTTCTCGCCACTTGATCGGGGTTCAAAATTACTGGGTCAGTCGCCATTACCCCTCGGTTGCTTCAGAGTGTAACTTGAATTTATATCAAATCATTGATGAAAACTACGTTTAGGCACTTTAAAGCTATACCACGTTACGTAAATTTTGAAAAAATTACGTAAATTTTTTAACATAATTAGGATTGCAATTTTACGCATTTTTAAAATAATTTTCTTACGTAATTTGCTTTGAAATTTTTAAAAATTAATTTTTAAAAAAATTCAATCGTATTTCTTTTTTGTAACAGTCATTCATAGTATTACTGAAAAAACTTTTTGTCATAACAATCGTGTGTCACAGTTTTTCTTGGAATATTATAACTTAACTCAGTGGGCGCAACAGCCAATGAGGGTCGAGGCCTACTGTGCCCATCTCAGTATACGTGACCTTGGGCCCTGAGGGGAATTAACAGTTCCGGTCAGGTGTCCAGTTCAACTCGAATTTCCCAGTCTTTAGTTCCCAAGCAAGCTTGGTACTCATTTATCGACCCACTGAAGAGATGAAAGGCTGAGTCGACCTTGCCCAGCCCGAGGTTCGAACCTCCTGTGGTGTGGAAACGCAATGCACTACCACCCAGCCACTGGGCTTCTCTCTCTTGAAATATTAAATAAAAAAGGCTATGCACTGCAATATTTTTGTTCAGAAGCACAAATACTTCTAATAAATAAATATATTCTGATTTACTTTCTGTAATGAAAAAGTTTCACAATTTCCCTCAAATAAAAAAGAACAAAAATGATATTGCAAAATTTGGATTACATTGGAGAAACATGTATACCCCTTTTTTCCGTGTAAAAGTTCCTTTAAAAAGAAATTGATCATAAGCAAGATATACATCGGTTATTTTTAAAATAAAACTTAATTCTGCAATTATTTAAAGCCGCTTTATTTCGTTTCCTTTCAGAATCGTTTCCTCTTTTTAATAATCCGAAATCTAAAAATAAATGTAGAAGGGTAATGCAACAACCTTGGTGTATTAATCATTTTTTTGTTTCATTTTTGTACGGGGAAAAAAATAATAGGAAAAAAAAAATCCGAATTTGAGTACTTTCAAGTTAATTGGATTGATTATATGTCGCACAAAAAGAAGGAAAGACATTTGAAGATATCTTGATTGTTAAAAGTAGTTCGACCTTCACATTCATTTATGGTTCTGTTGCATGTGGTGAGGTGGTAAAAATAAAAAATTCTAAGATGCAATTTGAAAAGGAAATCTTAATGAAATTGCAACTGCTGTTGGCGGCTGCGAGATAATTTTTAATATATTCTGCTCTAGAAATTTTTCAAGGTCAACCTAGGGGACATTTTAGGATCTTTTAATTTAACGTTTGAGTAAATTGCATTACTACCAAGTAACTGCTTCTAATGCATTTGGCAAATTATATAGCATTGTATGCATGCTGTTATAATGCAATTAATTTAAGTGGGGGAAGTTAAAGCATTTCTCTGAATTTTATTTGACATTATTCTGTTCATTTCATTAAATTACATTAATACTTACCATTTCAGCCTGACCATTTAGTTGATGAAAAGGCATTATATAGAGTTTTTATTAATGTGACTCTGATTATAACGCGAAGAAAATGTCATTGGATTTTAATTATTTAAAAATACGTTTTAAAATATTTATTAAGCCGTATATTTCATTTAAAGTTTAATTTAAAAATAAAATTTAAAATTTTGCTTAGTTATTTTATTAAAATTAGTTTAATTAATTTATTTTAATTTAAAAATGAGATTTAAACCTTATGTAAGAGTTTTAACCTTGAGGTTTTAACTTAATTGTGTGATTAAGATAAATTTAATTTCTTTAATTTTCGATTCTATAATTTGAAGGAAGCTGGCTGGTTGACGTGGTTTGTTTGTCGCTCGCCTTCTGCACCTAAGGTTGCAGGTTCGACCCCAGCCCAAGCAATCATGATGCAGAAAATCGACAGCGGCCATGTCGTATGATTATACAGCATGTAAAAATCTCTTGAAGTGCCCGTTTGGCTTGAGTTCTCTCGGCAAAATTAAATTTCCAAGAGCAATTTCGCATCGTCATAGCTCAGGTGCCTCCCTCCGGGGAGGAAATTGGGTGTCAAAATTACTTGCGGCAATTGGTATCGCCTATAAGGTGCCGCACTTAAAAGTGATACCTGCTTCCGGGAATGTACTAGGTCTGCAATGGTAAAACACCAATCCGCAGCGAACAGAAGTAAAAAACAATAAAAATAATAATTTGAAATTAAAAAAACAGAGAGGTTATCAAAATACCTTTCTAAAAAGGTCGAAAAAAAAGTTTAAAGTCATTTTAAAAATTACATAAAACAAATAAAGATCTTCACTGTATGTTTTTCAAAAATTCCATGTGCATAATCTCGCTATAGTTATAATATTAATTATAAATTATTATTTCTTAACCGTAGGTGCAAATATTGAGAAGGAAATAAACTCAAAAAAATTGTCATTTTTTCTTTTATGTGCGTTTAATATTTGTATAACAGCTTAGCTTCATTTTCCCTTCACTTTAAAACATTTCTTTCTTTTGTAGCATACACAAAATAAGAAGGTTTCATTGACATAATAGAATTATTCCTTAAGTTATCGGAGAATGATAAAGTACTGCAAGATCAGCTGTATATTACTTATTGATTATTCCATACCTTTAGCCATACAGATTATTCTACTGGTTTACTTATTAATATCTCATCCCCCTTGTGTTTTTCTTTCTCTTTAAATTAGATAAGCATAGATTGGATTACTTTGTTTAGATTAGAAATTTAGGTTAATGAGAATAACATTTTGTAAAATAAGATTAGTTGATAATTTCAGATATTCTTATCAACTTTATTGCGTTATGCGTGTTAAATAATTTTATTATCTGTTCAGTTTGATTCTACTTGTTTTATTGCTACTATTAAGTTATAAATGTTGTAAATATTCATACACACTTTTTATTATTAAGTTTTCCTTTATGATGATGTGTTAAAAGTTCTTTTATTTTCCTGTAGCATTTATTTAAAACCAACTAGTTTGGTTGAGTTTTACAGCTTGGAAAAATGATTATCCATCTTTCTTTTTTAAATATTAGGTTTTGTGTATTATTTTTTTGTAAAATTTTATAATTTCTATTAATAAATGTTATGATGGAGATCACACATCCTAGTGGGGATCGGTTGTTATGGCTTTCAGTGATGTAAGGGAGAATGTTAGGGCCCCCTTGCAAAGTCAGGTTTTGCCTTTAATATTTTGTAAATTGGGTAAATACGTACTTGGCGTTAGTCAGGGCTTAGGCTCCCTAGACTCCTGCCCCCCCCCCCACGAGATGGGGGTTGCGGGAGGGTGTTGTTGTTATTGCTAATTCTCCAGGATCTGACGAAGTCAGACAAGATCAATTAAATCGTTGACTCTCATAAAATCCAGCACAAGAAGGGGATCCGTGTAGATATTTTTGCTTGTGAGATCCATATAACGCATTATGTGCTCTGGAGAAGCCTGGTGATCTTGACACCTTGCACAGATGGAGAAGATCTTATTCGCTGAGAATGAAAGGTACTTGATGTGACCACTAGGAAGACGAGAAAGTGTAGTCTGGGAGCATCTGTCACACTTGAAGGCTAGGGCCAGTCCGGGTCTATTACCCGCATACCAATGATGAGTGGGAGGCGCCCTCCACTCTACCAAATTTTTGAGATTTTTTTTAACGGGTATAATTCCAGATAGGTTAGGGCGGATGTAGATGGAGTTGGAAGATAGCTAGTTCTTTGCTAGTGTGTCCGCCATTTCATTGCCATAAAGTTAGACGTGAGATGGGATCCTTTGAAAATGAATACCATGGTTTAGGGCAATATATTTCAGTTTGTGTAAGATGGAGACACTGGTTTTGTCGCCAACAATAAACCATTTGTAAAAGTGTTGAGGTGAACTACGGCAATCGGAGATAATACAAAGATCACCGTAATTCTTCTTAGATAGAATGGTCTCAAGTCCCGCGTCAACGACTATTAGTTCACTTCTGAAAACTGAGCAGAAATCTGGATTGCGATTTTCAGGGTCAATTTTTCCTGGGTCGTTTCGATATCAATATGCGGGGGTGTACGTTACGCCACTTATGGCTTTAAACCCTATCGTATGAGATTGTTTATCTTTGGTCAGGCGATTCTCAAACTATGAGGCGCGGACACCTAGGGAGAGTGATAACCCTATGGAGGGGGGAGGCACAAGCATATCGCAAAATGAAAAAAACAGATTATTTTTTTTAAAAAAAATATTATTCTACTGAAAGAAATCAAAACAAAATACATTATGACACAATAAAAAAATACACATCTGCATTGATATAATATACTTATAAATGGTATCAGTACTGCACAATGTATTTGTTAACTAAATTATTAATACTGAATTAAGAACAATTTTAATAATTACTAGTGGCTCGTTTGAGCTTCACTTACAGAGCAAAGGTTATCAAAAGAAGATTTAATATTAGAAATTGATACTCTAATTTAATTTTCAGTATTTAGCTGAGATCTGTACGGATATTTGAGAAAGTAAATATTTAGCTTAGATTAAAAATTACTCTGCAATCTGTTCCAATTTAAAAATTAGACATGAAAAGTAACATATACGAAATTTAATACGTATCATGATGATTCGTATAGTTCATAATTTAGGGCGTATTGTAGCTTTAGCGTCAAAGTGTATTATTATTGCATTTAATACATTGTTATTGTAAAAGGGGGGGGGCGGAAAATTATGATTGAAAATTGGGTCACAAGTGCTGTAAGTTTGAGAAGCACTGTCCTAGCTAAAATAAAGTAATAAAGCCATTTGCTCTAAAAACATTTATGATATTCAGAAGATGGTTTTTAAAAAAATTATTTTCGTTTTTGCCTTTGATGTAAGTGGATGAATTTTTTTTGTAGCTATTCCTAAGATATAAAATTCTTATACTATATTATTAAAAGAAATTACATGATTACAAAGCTGTGTTTCAAGTCTTATGATACTTTAGTTTAATTTTGTTATCGAAGTAAAGATATTATTCTGAGATGATAAGAATTTTTCAGTGAATTTCTCTGTCGTGTCTTCCGTTATGTATTTTTAATTTTTGAATTTCTTCTGTACCTTTGAAGTTGTCATAAAACTTTTGTATTTTGAAGATATGACTATATATTTCTTTGAAATCATTCATAGTATATGATGATATTGTCATCAAAGATTAATATAAAATTTTTTTGGAAAAGCATGTGAATTGTGAAATTTCAAACAGTTTCTGTGAGATAAGCTCTGACAGTCCATTCAACCATATGATTAGAAAAGATACAAGTGAAGCTATCAAACACACACACATTTTTGATGTTCTAATTTAAAAATATTTTTCTTTTCAATGTAAAAATGTAATATATTATAAGTAATATTATTATTTATTTTTTTGCTTAAATACATTATACGAAAAATACACAACAATTATTTTTTTAAATTATTTATATACAGATATTGTAGTTGTAAAATTAATGTGCAGTGACAAAATCTCGAAATCTGTTTTTTTTAAAGAAAGGACTTTTTTCTTAAAGTTCTATTTCTTTTTAGATAGTTGAGACAAAATAGGTTTTTTGAAATAATAAAAAAGAAATATTAATAGAACTCAAAAACGTTAAAAACCCAAAACATATTGGAGTATTTTTTAAATACATCGCTATCAAAGTACGTATAATATGTATATACATTTGAAGAAAAGTTTTTAATTGGTGAAATTAAAAAGCAGAACTATAAAAATATTTTTCTTACAAAACTTTAAACTATGTGTGGAAAACACCTGCTTTCTACAAATGAATGTTTACACAATTCACAAAGAAAAGATGTAGAACGATTTTAATTTAAACTGCAACGCTACAGTGCAGTTTCTTGCATTTATTTTATCAAATATTGTTTTTGATGTTATCTTTAGATGCTAAATTGTGGATTTTGGAAAATATTTGACTCCAGTAAGCGCAATTTAAAAATCATATCGAATTCCTATGTAAAAAGCCCAATTCGTTTTTTGAACGTAATGGAAGAAAATGTAGCTTTGGAACAAAGTAGCACTGGCAGTTGAATTTATTAGTTAATATATTGCAAATGGTAATTCAGTTGTGCGAATTTAAAAAAAAATTAGTTGCAATTGGTATTAAAACAGAAGTTTTCGTATTTCTTTGATTCTAGAATAAAGTAATTGAAGGGCAAAAAAAAAAAAAAAAAAAAAAAAAAAAAATACATTAGTAAGCATTACACCTCAATATTTAAAGTACCAGTTCGATATAACAGTGCAAAGTAGACATACTTTATTTCAGCTGCAGAAAAAAAAAACTATCCGAAAATTGCTTGTCATTTTTTGTCATGATGAAATTTAGATTATAATCGAAAAAGAAGTTTCGAGAGATATTCCTCTATAGTTTATTGCGTCGTTTCTTGGAAGAATAATAACACCATAAAGCCATGGAATGACTTATTACACATTTACTGCACTTAATAATGTTTAAACTCCTCAGTTTCTTTTTTAAAACATCATTAAAATTTGTAATTAGTTTTAATGCGTGTTTACATAATTTAAAAATTTCATTTCTGGAGATTCCGATGCAGGTAAGTAATTAGAGTTGTATTTACAATAAGTTAAATTGTTTTGTTATTCATAAACTTGTTTATACGTTAACACAGTGCTTCAAAAAACTTATTATCGAATAATTTCAAGTAATTTTAATTTATTTGACTTTTAGCATAAATTAATAAAATGTCTCAAAAAGAGCGAAGTTTGAAGAAAAAAATGTTTAATCCAAAATTAAATCGTGTTAATAAATGTCGGAAGTAGTAGTTAAAAATCAGCATTTTAAAATATGAGGAAAAACTTTAAGTTTTATAAGATTTTTGAAAATTAATTAGATTTTGATTACAAGTATCTATATATATAAAGGAGAAAAGCGACTCACTCACTGACTGACTGACTGACTGACTGACTAATCACGAAATCTCTGGAACTATTCAACCTACAGACTTGAAATTTGGTAGACATGTTCCTTTGATAGAGTAGACATCAGCTAAGAAAGGATTTTCCGAAATTCGAAACGCAAGGGGCGTTACGGGGGGTTAAGGGCTTTAATAATAATTGTTTCCATGTTTAAACTACTTGATGTACAATCTTGAAATTGGGTAAGCGGATTCCTTTCAGAGAGTAGAGATCCGCTACAAAATGAGTTTGGTGAAAATCGACCCCCAAGTGGCGTTGCAGGGGCTTAGGGGGCGTTATAGATAATTATTTCCATTTTTAAACTATTTGACGCACTGTCTTTAAATTTGATATATAGATTCCTTTCGTAGAATAATGATCAGTTTCAAAACAGGTTTTGTGAAAACAGACTTCTAAGTGGCGTTGCGGGGGATTAAGGGGCGTAATAGATAAATATATCTGTTTTTAAACTACTTCACCTACCTACTTGAAAATTGGTAGGCAAGTTTCTTTCCTGGAGTAAA
>BMAO01012030.1:0-19513 GCA_019973975.1 Trichonephila clavata
AGCTCATCAGCTCCTTGGGGTCTTTAAAACCCAAACTTGTGGTTCAAGAGAAAAAAAAAATTCCTCCCATAAAAGAAAATACAAATTATTTACGTTTCTTGATTAAATTTTATTCTAAGTACAACCAAGCACTGTGCAAACTTCCATTATGCGTTTTACTTTATCACATAAGGGCCTTAAGGTCTGAACTGTTCTTTATTTTTCTATAGCGATTACTTATTTTTGCTGCTCATCTTCCCTTTTTTTATTTTTCCATCGACTACTTTTCGGTTCGAATCAAATTACCAGCTATCCCCGTGCAGCCGCTTTTATCAAGCATGTTCACTTGGAATTTTGAAGAAAAGGTTATTTACTGTTAAAATATTCTCAGCCTACACTATTGCTCGTTTGGTACGGTAGATTTCTATTACATTTGCATCGAAAATTCATGGACTGTCTCCTTTGGAAAAAGCAAATAGATGTTCTCAGCAAAAAAAAAAAAAAATGTTCCTGTTTTAGCCTTATTGAAACATTTTATACAACATGTAGGTCAAGAGGGCTTAATAGGAGACCTTATAAAAATGCATGTGTATTTGTTATAAAATTTCTTTTGCTGATAGGATTGAGTATCTGCTTTCATTAAATGTATAATTTCGGAGAGATGAAATATTTATAATTTAATTCGAAAGTTTATAAGAGTTTATCTTATAATAACGAGGATAAAAGATCCTATTATAGGTGCTTGCAATTTTTTCAGCTACTATCACCTCGAGAGTACTAGTGAAGCTCCAGGATAAATTTTATTTGCTGAATATATTTTTCGACGAGCTCAAGGGAAAGATGAAAGAGTGAGTAAGCAGACTATAGAATTGAAGGGGTGGGTTAAATTTATTTGTAAAGAAAAATATTAGTTTGCTACTTCGTACTCCATATATTACGAATTTATTTATACTTATTGTCCTCTTGATCTCTTACGTAAGGTATAAAACACGATGCCAATTATCTTACAAAAATACTTATTTCCGACACGAAAATAGTTTCGGATATTAAAAATCCACACAAAAATTAAAGGTAATATGTAAGTTTATGTGCAACCTGCATTTGAAAATGATCACGGTGTAGTTATATTTTTTTTTAATAAAAAGAAATGGGAAATGGTTAAAAGTATTTGCGTACGTGCCAAACAGTAGGATAAGTAGTAGCGCGCCTGCATACCACGCCGTTGGTCAGGGTTCCAATCACGCGATCAACTTGCTTTTTTTTCAGTTCATTTAGTTTTTTTTTTACTATAGAGTAAATTTGTTTAAAAAAGGTTTATTAAATATTGTATTTTATAAAAACTTAAGCAATTACACTACAATTTGTAAACTCTTATACACTATATTTTAATTATATATTATAATATTATTTATTATTATAATATCATTAATAAATAATAACATTTATATATATATATATATTATAAAAACATATTATTTTAAATGAAATTTCATAATTTTTTTTTGTATTTTATAAAGTAAAATAGTTACACAAATAGTTCTATAATATGTTACATTATATTATAATATTTTATCATATTAATTATTTTATAATTATATAAAGTATTTAATAGACATTTTAAATGGATTTATTCAATTGTAAAAATAACTAAATGAGTTAAAAGAAAAAAAAATCCAAAGCAAGTCGCTCTCATTGCTCGAATCTTTAACGACCGAGTGGAAAGTAAGTGTACTGCCACCTAGGCCACTGCATTGCTGCGACTCAATAAAACTTAATTGTATGAAAGCCAAGTGTGAATTTCGAAAAACTATTTTTTCCGAAATGACTGCCAATTCGGCAAATATTGCATTTAGAGTTCGAGACCCTAAAGTAGTACTACTATTGCACAAAATCCTGTCCCCATATAAATTTCTTTAATCGTGTCCTCCCCTTGTTAGAATTGTTTCTGCGTTTATTATCAAAAATTGTTTTTTATTAATTTTCACCATTTGTACTTAAGCTAACAAAGTATTTATAGTCACTACAATTTTCCAAACGACTTTATAACATTCAGCACCCGAATGAACAGTTACAATTCTTGAAAAACGATTCCTTTTATGTTGGTTACAGACGTTGTATTCCTTCAGCCATTTTCCATTGAACTGATACACCCCACAGAATGTGGTAAACATTAAAATACTGCAAATTCTGAAAAACTCTAAAAGATTCATATTTTCTATTACCATTTTGGTTAAAATTTAAAGGAATAATTTCAAAAATTTATTCAACAATATGAAAAAAAATTCATGAAAAACATTTATTCATTTTTCTATACTTATTGATTTCATAATAAACATCAGTTACATTAAGTTTTATTATATTTGTGAATTATGTTCTTCATTAGCTTTATTAATCCTAGAATCATATTTATTCAGGCCTGTAACTTTCAATACATAATTCATAATGTTTACTCTTAACAATTGGAAAATTAAATTTTCTATTTCGAAAAAGCATAATAGATTTTCTTCAGCATTATGTACCTGAAATAGATATTATGTTTAACATTCGTATAAAATGTAATCGCAACATTAGATCATGAAAAAAAAAACATTTTTTTTCTTATTTCTTAATATAAAAAACATATATTCAATTATGCTACATGTTTAATTTATTTTACGTGCTTGTAAATAGAATGTTTTATTTACTTTTACCATTTAAAAAAAGGATTAAATACATTTTAAAACAAATATTTTATTTTACAAACAAAATGTAATTTATTTTTCATTAATGTGTAATTACATTTTTATATTGCTCTGAAAGGGTTTTATAGATCTAATATTTATTCATATCAAATAATTTTATGAAAGTTTTGTGAATAAATCCTTAATTAATTAATTTTTTATATAAAATTTTCTATACTGATTGTTTAAGCCTACACATTATTTTTTTTTAAAATCATTTAATTGAAACTGTATTATTAAGCAAAATTAACAATGCTTTCCAGTTATATTATTTATTTAATTGTTGCCAAAAGACAAACAAGTCTCCAATATTTCAATTGGTTTTCTTGTATTATATTTCCGTAGTTCAAAATTACGAAGTCCGAAAAAACCAAATCTTAAAAAGTCTTGAGTATATGAACAAAGATCTTATTGAAGACTCTGGCACTAATTTACTGTATCAAGCTTATCTCTTAATTTTGTTTTCAATTAATAACATGGAACATTTGAAGAAAAAACACTGAAGATATAAAATTTTGAATATTAAACTATTAAATTTTAATAACATCAGTTTGTGCTGCAACAATTTTTTTGGTGCCATTTATAATTACTTATTGCAGACTGTGTGTCTTTTAATTGTTTATAATCTGTAAACCAAGGATCTTAACCTTTAACGAGAGTCATATCAATAAACCCTCGATAATTCGTGGTTAACATCAATAAATTTACAATGATCCAACAGCCACACGACAGTCAGAAAACGAATGTAGTCAGCAAATTTAAATAAGAAAGGAAGTTTTATTTTACGAGGCTACAAATGATTTCAAGGCAAGGGATGGTGTTACAGATTCGTATACATACAAGGTGTAACAATTAAACTCACAGACTGCGTATGACCTGCATGTAGGGCTTCGTGTAAGAGGGTTGAAAGGTTGTTTAGTTAACCTTGATCTATTCGATGATGTTGGCACTTTATTCCATCCTTCTATCTCGTTCAGTTTCTTTTTTATCCTTGTTTGAGAAAGATATTGTTGTGTCGATGTACCACAAACATGTTAAACGTAAAAAACAAACTGCGCATAAATTTGAAATAAATCACAAAGTTAAAAATTAATCCTGTTAAATGGTTTAAATTGTTACATGAATGTTTGGAGATCATGGAAGGTCACATAGTCAAATTTTAATATGGCTCAAATGATTTTCGGAAGACCGGGAGGTCGCTGAAGACGAGAAACATATTTGTCGATCTGTGACATCAAGAACAGGTGAAGCGCATCGTTTTGATTCGATATTAATGGCATCATCATTTCCAAACGATAAAACAACAGTACTATATTGAGGTCATGACAAAGAGGAAGAAAAGGTAATATCTTTAGAGCAACAACACGTAGATTTTGCACCAAGACAACAACACATAAGTGCACATTGTAAAAGAGTTCTTGGTAGACAAATGATTTAGTGATCTCGAACATCCACCATCTTTACTAGAGCACGCACAGTACGACTTCTACCTGCTTCTTAAAGTTAAAAATGCATTAGTGGGAACACATTGTCAGACTGTAGGAAAGGTGAAGTAAGAACGGCAGACTTATTGAAGATGGGGACATCTAATGAGCCACAGCAATGCTTCGAACTTTGGAAAACTGTTATACAGATATCTATCGATAGGAAAGGGGATTAAAATGTATTTGTACATTGTTTTCCAAAAAAATTTAATTTTAAGACTTGTTCAGCTATTTAATTGTCACAGTAGTATATATCGTTTTCAAAAACGTTAATTTTAAATCGAGTTAGAATAATTTGATTTTTTTAAGGATAAAAATCCACCTTTTCTTATGAAAATTTAAAACATTTTTAGCAAAATCAGATTTTTTAAAATTTATTTTTTTAACGTAAAACAATGCAACTAAATGTTTGAAAAATTCGTCATTTCCTTAAAATGTTATCTGAAATGGATATTACATACATCAATACAATGCTTTTAATATCAAGTATAACCGAAAAAATATCGTTTTAATACAACAAAAAACAAACAAAGCAGTTTTTAATAAATTGCCTCAGATTCAAATGGAGGGACACTAAAATGTCTCCCGACACTAAACATATTAAATGTTGTAATTGTTTTAATTTCATTTATTGATATGATTATATTGAAAAAAATTGGGTTATTTAATTTAAATTACTTTAAGTATTTATTTAGAACTTCCACGGAAATATATATTACTTTTATGATGATTAAACAATAGATTGAAAACCTCATTTCAAAATAACATTATTAGCACACATATATTAAAAGATGTATTGAAATACGTTATGAATTTTTAATAATATGACGACACCCTGTAGATTCCTATGAACTGTTTAAGAACTTTTATTCTATTTTTGAGAAATATATTTAGAAAAACGAAGAACAATATTACATTTTCTTATATTTCTGGATTCTAAGTCTTCCGGGAACACAGGATTACAGAATTTATCATTAAGAAAATATCCTCATAAAAAAGTTGTTGATGAAAATATTTCAGCTAACACGATACAAACTTATTGACATTTCATGCTATTTATTGCTTTGCCAAATGCTATGTAAGAATAAATAATAATAATTTGCATTCTTTTAAAAACGTCAACCTTTGTACGTCTAAATCCCTATTAAACTATACTTTTACTGGCAATTTCAGATAGTATATTTTTAGTTACAAGTAATAACAAAGAAATCTCTATTTTATTTAAAACAGTTTAATAAAACTAAAAAAAAAGTAAAATTCATTTCAGATTTATTTTTAATAACAAGACTTTAAATCTTCTTGTAATCATTTAATTTAAATATTAAAATAAAAGTAATCTACATAAAATCTATTCTGCTTACACGACAGATATCATAAAAATGAAATCATCAAAGCAAATTCGTGTAAAGTCATGATATTTATGGGAAAAATTTAATATTAAAAAAAAATGTAATCTTTTTCTAATAATACATAGACTTAAATAAGCATGCATTTAAAATGCATTTTATTCGCTTTAAGTATGATATGAAATCTTCTAGTTCATACAGAAAGAAAGCTTATTCAACAAGATTACAAAAATCCCCCAAACATAAATATAGTTTTTTTTTTAATCAAAGCACTTATCCTTCGGACATTTATAAACAAATAATGGCAAACTTAGTCTTTTTGAACGAACTACATATTTATTTTCAAAACGAAATTCAATAAGAAGTTACAGTACAGTTTCTGAAAACCCTCAAGAGCTGATGCTCTTGTGTAAACTTAATGTACATGCTCAGTTGTGCGAGGTGTGACACAAAAAAACAGTACCTGTTCAATAAATAATAGTACGTCAGAATCCTTTCTTTCTAACATTATCACCTTCAAAGTTGTTTCATTCATCATTCACACACTTCTACAGTCGGTTATGATATTGCTGGTAACAGTTCTGGAACGAGGTTTTGGAAGTCTCTTTAAAAGATTTTCCGTTTTTGCCTAGCTCTCTTCGACTGAGATAAAATGGGTTTCCTTTCAACGAGATAAAAAAAAAAGTTACATAGAGCCAGATCAAGTGAATAAGGAAGATGACCCATCACAGTAATTTATTTTTGCTGGTCAGAAACTGCTTGACCATGTGAGCGGTTGCATATTATCCTAGTGCAACAACCCTCCTTCACTCCACAACTGTGGCCATTTTTTCCTAATTTTTTATGAAGTTTTTTAAGTACTTCAATGTGTGTTGATCTGATAGTCTGACCACTGGGAACTAAATCAATCATTACAAATTCATTAATGCTGAAAAAGACAATTAAAACATTGCCTTGCATTTTGGGCCCAGCCCGTTTATCACCTTCCATATTGTCCATACCTCTTGAAAACCGCTTATGTCATTCAAACACACACCATTTACATTTGAAATATTTCCGTGACTGATTTCTTTAGTTTCACAAGAAGACATTTTTCCAGCAGAATGTATTTGCACGTGTTCACTCAATCATGCAGAACTCCCAACTGGTTTGAGCGATTGAAGCGAAACTGGCCACATGGATAGAGGTGACGCGTAGGATGACTTCACCAAAACAGTTGTTGCCAACTCATACCGTTTCTCAAGCTACAAATTTAGTCTCTTTTTTTGTGTCACATCTTTTATTGCACGAAATCAACTCTTAGCCACACTAATTTCTTTTATTTTTCCAAATATAAGTTGTACTGTAATCAAGAAACGTTGGATTCCCACAATCAGGAATTGACAATTGGTGAGGCTGAACTATTAATTTTTATTAGCATCAGTTTGTGTAAATAAATTATTATGTGCCGCATGTTTATATGCATTGCAAATGGCTTGCATTTTATATATTTTTATTCACAAAACATATTAAATTAAATAATTATTTTAATTTCAGCCATTGAGATATGATTATTTTAAAACCAGCTGTGTTTGATTTAACTTAAATTAGAATAAATATTTATATAAAACTCAGACAGGAATACACAAACACACATATTACTTTTTAAGATGACTATACAACAAGTAAAAATGATTAGAAAAAATGTATTAAAATTTTTATTAATTTGAAATGAATTTTTAATGATACAAAAGCACCCGGTAAATTCTTATAGAATAATTAAAAATAATTTATAGTTCTAAATTTAAGACAGAAATAATTTTGTAAGAAAAAGAGCTTTTTAAATATATTATATTTACCTTAACTTTTAATAATTTTAAGAATTTGGGAAAATATAGTTCTTTATATTGATATATTGTACATGATCTTACGTGTAGGTGAAAATGAAAGCAAATACATGAAACAACTTAGAAATATGAAGTACTTTTAAATGTGTTCAAAAATAGTTGCTTTTAAAATTTTAAAAATGTTTCATATATGTAATACTTCATCGAATTAATATATTTAAATGTTTTAAAATACAAGGAAATGCAATCAATATGTAAATATGTTTTTGTACTTTAAGGAAATATATTTATACAATTCCGTTTCATTTCAAAACTATTTTATTAATATTTCTCTCATTTCTCAGATAATTTGTTTCAAAATTATGGAAAACTTTGAAGAAATAAAATACTCTTAGTTATGTATCCTAAAAGGTTATTGAAATTTTAGGAAATCATATTTGTTAATTCATAAAAATGTGATTAAATTTGCATAAATGAAAACTCTTGACAATACATGAAATATTTTTTCCTTAAATATTTAATTATTATTGTTATTAGCACTAGATTTACCTAATGACACTGAAGAAAATAAAAAAAAAACCTCCCAGAACCAAATAGTACCCAAGCAATGATAGTCGGATTTTTCCTGTGAAACCATCATCTGTGAAATTTTACGACTAATTCGTCTTTTGGCTCCAAGTTTGTAGAAGAAACAAATTTAATCCTACAAAAGTTGTTACAAATAAGGAAAATATTTATGTATAATTAATGCTTTCATTGACTCATAATTTATCTACTGTGAAAATTTTTACAGCTTTTTTTGTTTTAGATAAGCACAAAGAAACTTAGCATTTTGCCTAACGTGTTTTGGAACTGCTTTCACAGTTTTCAAATCTGCACTTGCTAGACCTTAAAATGTCATAAACACATCTGATACTTCTATACATGTTATGTTTCTTATCCTGACATGGCCTTTTAGCAGGTGGTATATAATAAGTACGTCTTTTAGCAGGAGGAATTACACAATTGTCATCTTCATTTCATCAGTTTAAATACTTTTGTTAAAATACGGAGGTGCTGTCAATGATCGATCCGGCTATCTCTTCAGCTATTCTTGTTTTAAATAAAACCAAGAATTTGCTACAGCTAAAATAGTGTGATGAATGGATTCAAGAGACTTCGATGGCAAAGGATGATCCAAATTTGTCTCCCATTACAAATATTTCCGTATTTTTGTTCATCACTCACTTCTGTGTGTGAACTTGATTTTCCTTCCAATGTATGCTGTTCACTTTTTTTGAGCGCAGCATAGTCATCGTCCAAGAGGCCACTAAGTTCAGAATCTGATTTCTTCATCATTTGAAAAATTACTTCATGCGTGAGAATTAATTTCCTTTTATACACCTAAAAAAATTTTGTTAAAAGTTTTAACAGTATTACATGAAAAATAATAAAATGTGTCAGAAAAGTTTATTATTTAAAAAAATAATTAAAAAATAAACCACATCTTAGCAATTGCCAAGAGAAAACACAGATTTTTTTTTTTGCGGGGGAGGGGGAAGAGATATGGAGGCAGATATCTGTGAATAGGATAAACACGCCATACCCCTCAACAAATGTAGGGAAAGGAAAATTAGTTGCAATAAGAGGGACAGAAAAGGAACCTGTCTTTAACAATTAAAAAAAATTGCATTAATTATAAAAAAAATTATACATTTAATTTTCATTTAGGTTTTCATGAAAATTATTGAAACAAAAACAGGTGCAGGGACTCAAGAAACGCCAAAGTTTCACGATGGTACAGAAAAAAATCTTGTCTTACAGTTAACATTATAGATCAATATTTATATTTTTGCTAATTTACAGTTATTTGAACTTTAAAACTGTGAATTTTGCCAAATATTGACGCATTTTTATAATTTTCCGCTCACTAGAACAAAAACTACATGTGTTTTAGTAAAAGCTGATGTCATTACTTTAAACAAGATATCATACTTTAAAACGCGTTTTACTTTACTTGAAATGTGTTTTTTTTTAAATGTTAAAAAAAGGGCCTGCGATTGTTCAAAAAGTTTTGAAAATAATTAACTGATTTTTTTTTCTTTTGTGTATGTTCTGTATAATAGTAGAAGTGTTCTAACCTTCATATTTATCAATAACTTTTTTATTACAAAATTTGCAGTCCTTTATGTCAATATAATCACAGTTATTTTAAGCAATTTCATATAATAACTAAGATAAAGTGCTCTAGTTCTTGTAAAAATTAAAATATCTCTTATGAGTTCATTTCAAAATTGAATAACTTAGCGACGCATCAGAATTGAAAAAATTTAATTTGTTCATAAACTTTTGGTACAGAATGGGCCGTGTTTATGTTCTTTTTGTAAATTTTTAATCATTTTTTCCCATTTTAGTAATAATGATTATTTTTTATTTTCCAAATTTTAGCATATTTTCCTTAAAATGTACTAAACAAATATAATAACAACAAAAAAGATCCCATACCTTTATTTTTTTAAGAAAAATATATCGCAAGTAGTCGGATACCGTAAGACATAAATGTGTATTCACGTAATTAGAAATTTTGTAATAATTACCTTTTTGTGAAGCAGATAGAGCATCGACGTGTATCTTTTGTTTGTAACAAAGCTAGAAAAACATAAACAACCAACATCTATTGACAAAAAATGATACTTTACACATTTTGTATACCTGCTCAATCATTCAACTCGGGCTTTCTAACGTACAACTGTTCCAGAAGCAAAACGCATAAGAATATCTAAATCACACGATCATGAGAGTTGGGTCTAAAAAGGGATATAAACGTCCTGTTTAAAAAACATTTATTAAGACATTTATTTTTTAACCAAATTAAAAAGATTAAAAATAAAATGTGTACTTATAGAAGAAGTGTAAAAATTTTTTTAATCGAGTTTTTTTCTTATTAAATTGTATTACTTTGACTTATTTCAAAATCTAAGTTTTTATTAATGGGTGATTTTACTAAGCTTTAAGCGCATTAAGCTTTTGTAAATAAATATATATATATATATATATATATATTATATATAAATTTAATTTTTTATTTGGAGAAGATTCATTAACTTTCAAAGTTTTCCTTACTTTAAAAACAATGTCATTTAAAATACAGCGTTTTCATTTCAGGTTGCATATTTTAGTTACAATAATTGAAAAGCATCTCTAAGTAGGAAAACTTAGTGGTATTAAAAGAAGTATATAAAATATATATGTGCCATTAATATATTGTGCGTGATTTTTGCAATCAAATGTTTAAACATACTTGCTGGTTGTTATATGCTTTTAAATATAACGTATATACTATATATGGGCGAATATCATTAAGAAACGATGTATTTAATCTATTTCACTTCCCAATCCATAATAGTTACAGAAAAATATTAACATGTAAAGAGTTTAAACTTCCCAACAGCTATGGACTGAATTCATAATTTTAAAAACTTAGTTACAAATTAATTTTTCTTTAAAAAACAGTTCACATATTTTAATATTATACATAATCAAATTAACATGCTATTAAAGAAGCTTCATTGCCTAAATATGAGATATATTCCACTTGTTAATACAGGAAAAAAGCTTATTCAACTGGATTATTAAAAGCTGCAATACAAATATATTTCGATTTTCCAAGAAAGTACTTATCAGTCAGCCATTTATAAACAAATAATTGCAAACTTAGTCATTCTGAACAAACTACATATTTATTTTCTTCGCGAAACTCAATAAGAAGTTACAATACAGTTTCTGAAAATTCTCAAGAGCCGATGCTCTTGCGTAAACTTTGTTTTAGAAATGTAGTTCTTCAGCATTTTTCTTATCTCGTGTATTGTTCTAGTCTTTAATCTATGTTTCCGCTTACGTAGACTTTTCTTTGCTTCGGATCTTCTCGAGAAGCACTACCTACACTTCGAACTGTCAGCAGATATTTATGATCTGGAAATTCATGGTGGAAAATAAAGTTACTTTTGTAAACATTATTTGGAAGTGTTGCACTAGAGTTGTATTAAAATCAACAACATATATTACAGAGGAAATACTTTCATTTCTCAATGCAATGTTATATTTTTTTAAAAAGAACAATTAAGTGAACAATACATATTTTATTTTTTCTTAAGTGAGAAACAAGGAAATACGCTTATGCTTATTCAATGTATGATATCCAAAAAAGGAAATCGCCTCAGTAGCTGAGTGATTATGATGATGAGCTAGTGAATGGCGTTGCTGAGTAACGAGTTTAAAATTTGGTCCCAACGAAAATCCGTGTAACTTGGTGTTAATAGAAGTAGTGTATAGTTATCTTCCCAGTGAAGAGGCAAATTTAAACCAAAATTGGTTTATTATTTTCTCACACCTATTTCAATTACACAGCACGTTACACACATTTAAAAAAAACACTGAAAAATATTTAAATTCTTAAAACTATACATTCCGAAGTTCTCATCTCGCCTTTGGTCACTTTTATTCTAATGCTACATGTTGTCAATCGGCACTAATTGATCTTAGCTTTCCTGTAGAGCCCTCTCACCAAAAGGTCTAGTTCTTCTGTCCTTGAATATGCTAGTCCTTCAGTCCTTTACACCCAACAAGCAAATGGCCTGATGCATGTTAAAAGTAGCAAAGCTCAAAATTTCCTAATGTTACCATTGGTTGGAAATTAGGAAAGGGAGATGCGAATTCAAGTGCAGTCGTCATCACGCCACTGTGGTTCGGAATTAAGAGATACGTTTCCAATAGAACTCGTGTTGCTTCAGTGTGAAGTAAATCAGAAATATACAAAACGAATATTAAGAAAGCATATTAGCACATATGCTGTTACATATGCATATATCTTTTTTAGCATTTCTAGAGGAAATTTATAATTTTTACTTCTGAACACTTAAAAAATGTTTAATACATAAAATAAATGTCAACATAATACTTCACTTGGTACACTTAATAGAGTTTGCTACGCTCAGAAACATTTTGTTTTTCATTCTTTTCATCATGAAAATGATTTCTAGTATACGTTTGTATAGTACATATAAGCTAATTTTCATCCATTGCAAATGTAACTTAAATTAATATTTTCTTCTCCTGGTAGACACCAGATAGGGAAATCAAGAGAACGAAATTTTGACAATATCATAGGAATTGAAATTTTTAACATCATGGAAAAGTTTGATTTTGAGTAGTTCTGCTTTGCTGAACTTTAATTCTTAATGTACCATTACTAATATGTATACATTTTGAGGGGTCTTCCTTGATGCCGACTATTATACTGATGGCCTTTGCGTTTGTATTTTTATAAGTGCCATGCTTCTCACATTCCATCCATCGACTACAACGCTATCCTTCGTAGCATAATAGCTGTCAAAATGTTGATGGAAAGTAAGTGGTTCAAGTAGCAAGTTGGCTGGCATGACTGTTAAATCTAGATTCAATGAAACATGCTCTAGGAAACCCTTATCAGCATTTTACACAGCATAAGCGATGAAGAATTTTACCTTACATAAAAAAATAAACTTTTAGTACGTTTATGCTTTATTAAATTGTTTTAGTGTTATCACCAAATCCTGAGAATATTTTGCACACAAATGTTGTTAGATGAAATATGAATTCTAACTTATTGTTTTTATTTTTATTTATTAACTTTTCTTCTTACAAATTCCGAATTACCTCTGAGGGATCGATCAAAAACTTATACACAAGAAAATCTTGGGAGATGGAAATTCCTACTTTTTTAGTACCTTTGAATCTGACATTTTGATAAATGTGTTTCAAAATGCCACCCCCAATGAAGAGAATTGAGGGGAAAAAAACGTTTAAAATGACATTATAATTAAAAATTTTATCTCGAAATTGTTTCCTGTACTTTTAAGTTAAACGTGTTTTATAATTATTAATAAAAAGAGACACGGAATACATTCACAATTTAAAATTATTTTTTAACGATACAATTATATTTTTCTTTCTTCAACTGTACTATGCTTTCATTTTTTACTATGCTGCTAGCACGTTGGCATTCACCATATATCAATGCCTTAAGGATTTTTTCTTCAGTTACAATATTAATTTCTCTATACTAACATAGGCTTTGGCTTTGCTTAATTTTTTTAAACTAAACCTATAAACCAGTGTTTCTCAAACCTTGGGGCTCGCACTCTGAAGAGGCATAGTATCCCTACGTAGGAGGGGGAGAGCATATTTAAAAGCCCAAAGTAAAAGACTTAAAATGTTTTAATTTACAGAAAGGAGCCAAAACAAAATACATTCTGACATAATAAAAAATTAAATACTCATTTAAAATGAACAATTATCCTTATAAATGTATCAGTGCTGTAAAATGTTTTTGTGATCGTAAATTTATCAATACAAAATTAAAAGTAAGCTTATCATTACTAGTGCATTGCATGGGCTAGTAATATACTATATTTAATTCTTATCTTGATAATTTGTGTATGGTTTATTAGTCGTATTGAAACTTTACGCGTCAAAGTATGAAAATTATGATTGAAAATTGGATTTCACATATTGAAAGTTGGAGAAGCGCTGATATATACGCTTAGGGTTACTTCTAGGTTTTTTGTCGCGTAAGTTTGATAACACTATAACCGATATAATTTCTCCTATCATTTGTTTTCTTGATATTACGAAGTGCATTAAAATCCCAATAGATGACCAGTTTCAATATCAATGGAAACTAGAGAAATTCTACATCCTACGTAACATAAAACCCACTGTGTTTTTCATTGGGATGCACTGTTATCCATAGATATCGAGAAGTTGTTTTAACAATTTTAAGAGTTAGTTCTGTAAAATGTTTGCATAAATTATTTTTGTTAAAAGATTATCCTATATGTATACCTACTAATTTTGAGACACAACTTGAAAAATTAATATACTTCCTTAAGCTGTGTTCATATCATGTTTTTTACATTTTACGCATGAAATGTAACAGGCATGGCAAAGGAGGAAGACAGGAACTACAAATATTTCATTTCTAGAATTTCATTGGATTTTTAATTACACATTATTTATAGTAAACATTATGATTTTTGCTCTCAGGCTATGTTTTTTTTTTTTTTTAAAATTTAAGAACCCTTTTAAATGAACGATATTTTTAAATTCGTACTTGATTTATTGTGTATGGTAAGAACTTCAGGTACTATATGTCTGAAAAAAACATTATTCCAACCTATTAAGTTGCCTAATAGCAAGATTTTAAATGGGTCTATTGGCGCACACGAGGGTGGGGTCCTCATGTCCATTCCCTTCCCAAGGTCCTCTTTTTTCTTTCTCGATTGATTATAATCCTAAGTATATATAGTACGTAAAATTTAATTAAATATAAATTATTCATATTTAATTTTATTAATTATAGCTAATATCCATTCAATAATGCAGTTTCTTCTGTTTTTTGTTCCCAAAAATTGAAAAAAAGAGAAAAAATTCAAATAAATTGAAAGAAAATTTTTTGGGTGGCGTATATATTGGAGCATGGTATGCAAATAATAGACTTTCGACCATGGGCCCCTTTTCCCAACCCCTGAAAAATTCCTGTGTGTACTACTGACCTGGCTGGTTCAATGATTTGCAGAGATTCAGTGATTTAACTCTTTAAATAAGCCCGTGGAAAGTTTACATTTCACCAAATTCATTAATTATTAAGTGTAAATGAGACAAGAAAAGTAAGCAGGATGACGTACAACTGACCAAAGTTGGTTACTACATGTATGCCTGTAATAAACATATAGACTTTGAAGTTTATGTTGTATTAAAGACAAAGTTATACAGCTTGCTATGTAACAAAGTATATATTGATCCCTATTGTTTAAATTTTCATAAAATGCAATTTTTACAAATTTTTAAGTTTTTAATTAAAAATATGTCTTTTTTTCATTTATTATAAAACTATATTTTATTTACAAGTTATTTTATATCCCATGTGTGATGAGTTAGACATATATAAATATGCTTTTTGTACTAAATTTTAATAATTCAAAGTAATAGGTGGAAACTTATTTCTCTCTAAAAAAATGTAGCCTTAAAATCAATTTCATCCTAGGTAAAATAAGCTAAATGATATTATTTTGTATGTATCAATCTAAATTCACAAAATATAATACGAGTAAAAATAAAATCTCTTTAAAAAAAATGACAACTATTCACATTTTCATAAACATTTTTTTCGTCCAAATCACTTCAGGTTATAAAAAGAGCTTGACATTTTACTACCTTTAGAGATTTTTATATTTTTAAATATACTTAACTTATTTTAGTTTTAATATTTATTTATCAAAATTTAATTCCGTGAACCTGCATTTGTTTCATTAAAAAAATCTTTTTTTTAATAAGTTTTAAATTTTATACTAGCATTTTCTCTATTTTTATACGCTCTGCGAGAAAGATTTCAAATTAAATTTCAAAAAAGAACGCTTGCTCAAAGTCTGTAGAACTAATAATTTAAGTAGAGAATAAATTTATCTCCACCATCTCTTAACCCCTAGCAACTTCTAAAGATTTTATTTCACAAAATCACTGATGCAATGGGTATTTACTTCATAAAAAAACATTTCTGCCGAATTTGAAGTCAGTAGGTCTCATTGTTCAAAATCAGGTATATTTATTTACCATGATCCTCAACCCTCACAATCTCTCTTGAGAATCTATTTTCACAAAATCTCTTTTGTAGCGAATCTCTATGCCATGAAATTGTCGAGTATGTCAAATTTCCGGTCTGAAAGCATAGTAGTTCAAAAATGGTAATAAATTTATCTCCAACGCCACTTAACAACTCGCAACCTTCCCTATGGTTCGATTTTAGCAAATCCCATTAAGTAGCAGATCTCAAATTCATGCAAAGAACCTGTCTGCCAAATTTCTAGTCTGTAGGTCTAATAGTACAAAAACATGAATATTTATCTATAACGCCTTTTAACCTCTCCTAAGTCTACTTAGATATCGGTTTTCACAAAACCTTTCTTATCGGGTTTAATAAAAAAAAAAAATTAAAAAATTAAAAAAAAAAAAGCTGATACCAAATTTTAAATTTGTTGGTTTAATAGTTCCGGAGATATCGTGATGAGTAAGTGAGTTGCATATTTTCTCTTATATATGTGTAGTATCCCAAAAATCATGTCGTTAATGTTTCTATAAAAATCATGTAATTGATGATTCTCCATGTAGAACGAAATTAGAACAAAACGTATTTTAAACCCACAGTTTCTTATTCTTGTGGTTAAAGCTATCCGACTACTGGCAAGCAAAGACTTTTAAAACAATGGAGATATAGGGATATTGTTTTGTTGTTTTTAGATACTTTTAATAATTTTTCACAAAAATTTGCTAAAATTAAGAAGAGGAAAAGAAGCTATTATTACTAAAGTGGGAAACAACTGGTCAAAATTTACAAACTATAACATAAACGCGTTCCCTTTTTGTACCAAACGTTTATGAACAAATGTTCAATTTTCAATTCTGTTTTATCGCTATATTATTCATTTTTTGAAATGACTTTTACGATAAGAGATATTTTAGTTTTTACAAAAACTACAGCACTTTATCTTAGTTATTGAATGAAACTACTTAAATAAGCAGTGTTTATATTATCATAAGGGGATGTAAATTATTTAAGAAAACAGTGATTGATAAATCTGAAGGTTAAAACACTTCTACTTTTATACGGAACAAATACAAATAATATCAGTTAATTATTTTCAAAGCTGATTTAGCAATCGCTGGCCCCGTTTTAGCATTTAAAAAAAAATCATTAAAGCGCGTTTTAAAGTATAACATCTTGCTCACGGTAATGGTATCTGCTTTTAATGAAATACTTGTAGTTTTTTATTCTAGTGAACAGAAGTTAATAAATTTGGTTGTTTTAAAAAGCTAATGAGATGACCTATAAAAAAATCATTAAAAAGTTTGTCAATTTTCGGTACAATTCACAATTTTAGGATAGTCGGATATCTTAAAAGGACCTAAGAGTACTCACTACACGAATAAGTGACATAGGAAACAATGTTACATTTGTTTTAACTTTGGACTCGTGCATGCTGATTTCCAAAAAAAAATCAAAACAATTCAATATTTAATCACAAATTTAATGATCCTTCTAATAGGATGGTTTTCACTTAATTTCACAATCGTCTGGACAATTTTCTGCAAATAGTATGCATGTCGAATTTTTAATTAATATTACTAACGTTAACTGATCTTTTTGACACTGGTTCATACACTGCAGTTATAAATATATAAAAATATCTTAAAATTCCCCTCCTGTGTACTCTTTCCAAACAACCTTTTTCCGGTATTTTTAAAGATTAAGTTCAAAGAATTGGTTTCTTTCCGGACAGCATTATCATTCAAAATTGTACTCTACCCGCAACAAATGCATTACCCCTTGATATGATATTTAGCCTTGATTTTTACTACAAACTCAGTTTACATTTGATAAAAAAGGCATATAAATATGAGACAAAATGATGATGGCCCACTTGTAAATATTGCTAACGATTTTGATAAAACCACATTTGCAGTTAATGTTTCTTATATAGTAAAAAATGAAAATTGTAAAGAAGCAAAAGATTCGAAAATCTCAAAATTAAAGGACGCAAAAGAAGGGAAAGGAAGAAATTGAATATTTGAAATATTTAAATGACTCTCTGAGAACAATAAATTAAAGCAAGAGAAGGATAACAAAGAGCAAGAGATTGATATAAAATGAATAAGAAGTTCTAGTCTACAAAGACATACCGCAATGGTCCTAGCTGCAGAACTAACTATTAAAAACAGGGAAATATCCCAACGTTAAATCTGATGCTAAGGCACTGGAGAAAAAAAATCGGAAACAATAGAAGAAACAGTCACCAGTCCCAAAATCTCAGAAATGATGCACCACAACCTAATGAAAATAAAGATTCCAATGCTCACTTGGATCCAAGAGAGCAGTAAGTTGAACTTGAGGCTGTTAAGAATCATTGTAAAGAACCGCAAGATTTAAACAAAGGAGTGAAGACAAATATCGATGAAATGCACTAGAAAAAACCAATTGAAAATATTCGACTGTGTATAAAAAAACGACTTAAACCAGCTACTAACCATATGAACTACACAGTGGTATCACCTGATTGCTGAATTCACTACAATTAACAACATCAACCTGTTGTTTTATTCTTAATGTTTTTGTGTGTATCATTTGTCTGTTTCGTTTTTTTTTTTGTTCCTTTCAGATTTCTTTTCGCATATGATGTTGCTTATGAAGCTGAAAATAGCTGTTTCAGTCAGAATGGACGGTTGTAGCATCCATCCACACCAGTTGGCGTGGCAGGGATTATTAACTAGATTAACCCTCATCAACTACGGCCGTGCTTTCGGCAAACATGTAAAATTGAGTGCAAAAAGATGTAGACGGAAAATGGACGTTTTTCGCAGATATTCGCTTGCTGATGTTAAGAGCAGCCACCGCCCTCATTTTTATTCTTTTATTTTAGTATTTGTCTTGTGCCGTGTGTGTCACATTTTTAAATACTTAGTATGTTTCTATGTGAACTATGTCTTCATATCCAACCGGAGGTGAGGTGGAAACCCTCACCTCACATTTAGTCATATATAATCAGATGGACATACATACACATAAAAATAAATATAATTTAAATGTTCCTAAAAATTGCTGATGCTCGGATGGGGTTACTTTGCACTACGGAGGAAAATTGCTGGAAATCATTATCTGCGTTCGAGGGTATTAGCTGCTATTTGCTTGCCACCGAGAGTTGTGTTATAAATATCCATGGGAGTTTATGTTTTTTACAAGATAAGGGAATGAGGTGAGCGAAGATACTTCATCAAATTTCGTCTAAGGCTTGGTTATTCTCGAATTAAAAAGAAACCTATGTTTATTTGGTGCATATAGACGATGTCGAAATTCAACAGAAACAAATGACTGGTTTAACCAATACAAAATATTTCCATGTAAGTAAAGAGTAACCAGAGTTCTGGAAGGCAAGACCATTTGTAATACAGCTGTTGTTTATAGATTGATAATCATGAGGAAAAGTGGTATCGTTTGATAACAGAAAGAATTTCGACGGGGATTGAATCTCTTTAAACATTTTAAACACGCAATTCTGCATACGGATTTAGAATCAGAACCGGATGTGCAT